>AZLU01000219.1:0-71847 GCA_002224055.1 Pezizomycotina sp. ARF18
AAAATTATAAGCGTAAGCTTTTAAAAGTTAAGTAAAAAAAAAAAGAATCGCTAAGATAGAAAATAGGTATTATAAATATTAAATAAAATTTTTAAAACTTTAATAACTTATTAAAAATTATCTAGCTTCTTTTTCTCTCTAGTTTTTTTATAAAAATTTTTTTTTAGATTTTTATATTTTTAAAATAGATTAAGGTTTATAGGCTTAAAAGTAGTATAGAGCTTTATAGATACGGAGAATAAAATACTCTATAGACCTTTCTATATTATTATTATAATTTCCTTTATATCGAAGCGAATATATGTCTAATTTTATTATAAATAATAAAAAAAATTAATATTTTTTTATATATTAGCTTTTTAGTATTATAAAATTTTTAGTATAGTATAAATCTATAACGTAGAAACATAATAATTATTAATTAGTAGAGAATTTTTTCCTTTTTAAAAATATCTATACTTTTTTCTTATATTTTTTATTAATTTCTATTTTCTTTTTTTTATTTTCTTCTTTTTTTCTTTTTTTTTATTTTCTCTATATTTAATTATAATATATACGCGTCTTTATTAATTTAGATTTCTTAATTTTATAAGACGTTAGAAATACTTATTAATCTTTATTATTAAATTAATAATTCTTTTTTATTTCTTTTTAAGATTATATATACTTTTTAAACTTTTAAATCTTCTTTAAATAACTTAAATCCTACTATACCGTATTACGCGACGTAATCTTATAAAGTTATAGTTTATTTTTAATCTAATTATTACTACTTCTACTACTTATAGAAGGAGAGGTAGATATAGTAATACTAATAAGAATAAAAAAAAATTTTTAAATTTTACTTTATAATTTATAACGCTATTACTATCGCTAGAGTACGATATAAGGTTAAGGTAATAGAGTTTTTACTAAATAATAGATAGCCACGATTTTATAGATAAAAAAGGATTATTAATTATCTTAAAGGATTTAAACTTAAGTAAAAAAAAATAGAATAATAAAATAAAAAAAATTAAATAATATCTCTTCTCTTAGAACCGCGACTCGTAGATTATAAAACGTTTAGTAGAAGAATTTAATATTAATTTTTTAAGAGTATATATAGTTTTTACGTTAACTTAACCTTTAAGTCTTCTAAGATTATATACGGTATAGCGTAGATTAAGCTAACTAAAGCGATTCTATAGCTTCTATAATCTTAGATCGAGTAAAAAATACTATAAAACGTAGACATACCTTATATTTAAATTAACTACTTTAATAACTCTTTAACGCTAGACTTAATATTCTCGCCGCGATAGTTAACCTATTTTTTTAATCTCTTAGTTATGAATCTTTAGATCTTATTAGAGGTTTATAACTTTATAAGAGATAAAACTTTAATTTCGCTAACTAGTTAAAAAAAGTTTTATAATTAGTAACCGCGTTCTCTAAAATTCTTATAAAATAAGGATCTATTTTTCTTTTACCGATACTAGACTACTTAAGTTAGTATTAACTAAAAATTTTTTTTTTTATAAAAAGTACTTATTTATTATAGTACTTATATAACTCTTAATAGTATCTAATTAAGTATCGTATATTAATTTCGTATTACGCGGTTTCTTTAAGAAAGTATTTAAATATAAAATTAACTACGTAAAATAAATTTAAAATAATATAGAGAGTTTTATAACTTTTAATAGCTTTTAATAGTACTATTACTAAAAAAGTAAAAAGCCTTTTTACTAATTACGATTTTTAAAGTAAATAGGCTAGAGGTATCTATTCTTTTTATTTTTATCTCGTTAATTTTTAGAATATTATAGTACTATTATTAGAAGGGAATACTAATATATTCTTTATTACGATACTATTATTAATTCTATTATAAAGGGGCTTTAAAAAGAGCGTAGTAAAGTTATTTAACTTAGGCTTAATTAAATTAGTAAATTTAATTATAATTATTTTTACTACTTTATTAATCTATCTAAGTTTATATTTATAAAAGAAAAAAAAATACGATAAGACTATTACTTAAGATTTAATAAATATTAAGCGTAAGTATTTTATCCTTTTAAAAATTTTAAAAGCTAATTTAGTATTATTAGATTAATATAATTAGCTTTTTAAAATTTAGCGTAAGACTTATAAAAAATAACTAGAAACTATACTTCTTTAATTTAATTATATTAAAGTAACCTCTATAGGTATACTACTATAAAGCCTTTTACTTCTACTTAAGCGCTTTTCTTTATAAGATAAAGATTATAAAAGGTCGCGAATAAAAAATATCTTTAGTATAATTAGAAGATCTTAATTAAGAAAATTAAGTCGGTATACTTAGTACTATACTTTCTTTTTTTTTAAATAATATAGTTACTTTCGCGAACGTTTTAAACATAATATTATATCTTTAAATCGAGTAATAGTAACGGGGATTTAATACGTATAAATAGTATTAAGCGTATAGCCTTACTCTCTTAATAAGAGTAAGTAAATACTTAAAATAATATTATTAATTATAATAATAACGATTAAAAAGATTTAATAAATAAGAATAATATCTTAGCGTTATTAGATAAAGAATAGTTTTTATTTAGATAATAGTATAAATAAATAAAATAATTTAAATTACTTTTTTATAATTATATTTTTTAAACCTTCTATAACTTAAAATATCCCTAAAAGGGAAATATCTATTAAGACTAATATTTTTATTTAGTTTATTTAATATATAGTAATATATTAAAAATAAAGGATTCTATTAAAAATATAAAATCTTACTAAGAATATATATTATATTTTAAAGGGGCTTCCTATTCTAAAGGGGGCGTAATATTTATACCTAGATATAGTATGGTGGCGTTTAGAGTTTTTACTATTTTAAGGTATATTAGTATATAATGGTAAAATGGGCTCGCTTATTTTTCCAGATGAACGCACTGCCGAAAGCGTAGATAAGGCTAAGACGGCCTCCAACCTTGCGACCACGATCGCCAAACCTCCACAGCCAAGTAAATCCTGAATCTACTCTCCTCTCATGGCTTTCACTCTTTCTCAAATATCTCGAGTTACACTGCGCACCCCAACTCAGAATTTACCGCCTTTCAAGTGCTGGGCTTGAGGTCAGGATTAATGTTCACTATAATATGAGCATTCTATAGTTTCTCTCGTCGGTTTTGCCCGTGGAAACGCCGTCTGGTTCGCTTTCTTGGAGGGGTATGGTGGTGGCGTACGCCTCGCTTCAGGTAGGAGTTCTTTGGCCGTTTCCTAGAACTTTCCTCGGTCATTAGGAAATGCTTATACTTGAGCGACCATTCGAGTAGCAGTTTACAGTTGCGCTGTTGCTCGTAATTCTCAAGGCCCATACGTTGAGGGTTCGTATTGACGTTGCCATTTGGGCTTTATCCTCAAACCTCTCTGAATTCTCAAATATGGGCAGTAAAAAGAGCATTAGCGATTGCAAGGAAGGTTTACTGGTGTAATGTTCGTTTGCGACCCCAGTCCTCCCAGGAAGCTTGTATATCTTTTAAGAGGCTTTAATATATTGAATTAACGGAGTTTCAATGAGACATGTTTTTTGATAAGTCGACTTGAGTTCGCATCATCGATGATATAATCTACCGAGACCATCTTGTTCTCAATAGCTATGGTTTTTCAGAGTCGTCATTGCTCGCATTCTTAGTATTATTGATTAGACACTGGGTGAGATTTGGCAAGCCCAAAACTACTCATCGACAGACTATTCGTGGTCATAGAGCTGGGCAAGATACTAAAAGCGGTCTGCTAGACGAATTAACAATATGGACTTTGATAGATCATGCATACGCATGTTCACGATTGCTAACTTTTCGTAATCATCAACTTGAGTTAGCGGTATCACGAGCCTGGTTATCGGCCCTAGCGCCTTAATGTTATCACTTTTGCTATTTAGGGCTATGGGAATCCATACGCCTGTGCTAACGTCTGAATCCATGGTTTTGCCTCTATTGGGGCTTATGGTTACATGCATCCTATAGATTCACGATCAAACTTGCCTTGTATACAACTCTTTGACCACTAATACTTTTATGAGAACACCAACATGTTGGATTACTTTAGTAAGGCATTTATAATCGTTTCCTATCCCATCACGATGCTCTAATGCCCCTGCGATCATTGACTTTATATTTATTTTATTTATTAATAATTCACTTGTTTTTTGAATGTTTGGTTAGTATTTATTCATTTCTTTATGTAATTCTTTGATGGCCTCAATCAATATTTAACTACATCGTAACAAATCAACAACCAAATTTTCCCGAGTCAACCATCACCGGCGGGTATCCTCATACGTTTTGCTGGTTCACTATCAATCAACTACGGGTTTACCAATCATGGTGCATCTAATGTCAACCCAAGCTCAACGTCCAGAACCCTGCGACAATTGCTGGAAGACGACGAATCACTGGTGGACGAAGTGCGACTAGCCGCAGCTCCCCATCGCAGCGAAGGAATCGCTACGCGAAAGCTCGACGTTCCAATCACCAAGAAGTGGAAGACTCTGCTCGACCGCACCATTCTATCCCCGCAGCTAAGGAACAGTACGCGAACCTGGCCGGCCCGGATATCACTATGGAGAAGAATAAAGTCGCGGAAGTTAAGGGGGAATACAAGACAATTAAGAAGGAGAGATAGCGGATAGCTCCGTCGGCGTTGAGGCGTCGCTGAAAGGCTCGTCGCGTTGTTTCAAGCGAGCGCCGCGCCAGCGGATAACCACTAAACGCTCTCCAAAGAGCTACTATCCAACATTCTTCGTGATCATAACGACATGAAAGGAAGGATGGATAGCGTGGAGAAGCAACTACGCGACGTTATTGAGCGGAACACGAAACTTGAGAAAGAACTGGAGCGAAAGTCCTCTCAGACCTCAAACGGCGCGGTAGGCCAGCCTCAATCTTTAAACGAAACACGATAGAGACGGTCATAAAGGGCATCTATATCCGCTTAGAGAAGCTCGAGGAGTGGAACAGCAACAAAGACTCATTCGATGGTGAGAATATAGGAAGCATGAGGAGTAGTCTTCGCGATATCCAGGGAAGGCTAGCGCACATGGAGTCCAACGCGGCGGCTGGAATCAATTCTCGAATCTGCTGTTGGAATTGTGCAGCTAGAGGCGCGCTTAGGAATTACGTACGAGACTCTTCAGGGAGTGTTAACACAGGTGCAGGTCGCGCTGGCGAGGTTGGATAACTTGGAAAGCGGGATGTACGCCCTCGAAGGGGGAGATGGGGTATGCCTATGGTCAAGATGGGCAGAACACGACGAATTCTGTATATGAAACTTGAAGAGCTGGATGACCTTAACGGAGATATATACTATGGTCTTGAATTTCGAAATCTGGAAGTCGGACAATATTCAATTCGGTCATTTTCGTAAAAAAAAAACATCTCGTCAACTATAAATAGAACGATGAATGGAGAATCCCTGTTACTATCTAAATGAGAATGTTATATTAAAACTTACGAGAACTCAGCTGGGTATACGCTAACGATCAGAGAAACAGAAAGTTGACTGCTGCAAATCTATAACAAAAAGAAAACACATTGAACTTCACACAAGAACAACCTCCCTGGCAACAACCTCCCTGGCCTGGTGCGGTGGTATCGCTCTAATCTCCAGCTCCTCGCCCTTCTCGCCGCCGCTCGTGCTAAAACTCTTGCTCCCACTTCTCCCACCGATGGTTGCCGTAGCTACCAAGTTACTGTGCTGCTGTTCTTCCTCTTCTGCCTGGTGAGCGCGAGCTTCTTGAACGAGGGCACGCAGCTGAGCCATATTACGTGTACTGTTCAATCCTGCAGCAGACCATGTTGATAAAGACGAAATCGGAATCGTCAGGTAGGAACATCGTCCAAGTGACTAGGGATGTACACAGGATAGAGAGACCCCCGAGCCCGAACATGAGACCGATGCCGACCTTCTGGCGTCGGGGAGGGATGCGTGGTTTGACAGCGTCTTGAGGATGAAGAAGGGGATGCTGTAGACTGTAATAAATTGTTAGACGGCTAAGTGATTGGGAAACGGAGCGCATGCCGTGACGGAAGCGTACCCATTACGTCTGTTGTAAGGTTAACCGCCATCACGACGATTTTATGAACCGGTTCTTCCGTGGCCATACATCTCGAGAAGGGATTCCTATAAAGATGTCTATAATTAGCAGACAATATTCAATATATTTGACTATAGAACGAAATACGTACCTATCCTTCCGACATAGCGATATCCATACCCCGACCGAATTTAGTCCCCCAATAACAACACAAACGACCGTAATTTTAATCGCCCACCATATCTTCGTCATAAACACCGGCACAAGTTGTGTATAAAATAAAAGCATCGCTAATTTTACGAACACCGACGGGAGCCAATATAGTATCGCATAGGCATATTGTATCTCTAAGATTTCGTCCCATTCTTTATCGGTCCAACCCGATCCCGCAGGGAAGTTGTACTTGCGAATTAGAACGGTTCCGATGATTGCGCCGACGACGTTGAAAAATAATGCCGCGCCGACGAGCGCATCGCCAGCGGCCCAGCACCTACGATGCCGGAACGATGCTCCTTCCGGGTAGACGAAGTTGACGTAGAATCGGACAGCGACTAAGATGATCGTGAGGGCTTGTATTGCCCAGTCTAGAGCCTAAAGTATTGTTAGTTAAAGCAGAGCACTTCTAACTGCGGGAACGTAGCATACATCTGAATCGAAGCCCATAGTATTCGGTTTTCCAGGATGATATTTTCCGGACGTTTCTGGTTCCAGCCTATAGAGTTCCGGTGGGGATAAATCCTGGTCAAATAGATGACCAGTAAATTCCTAAGAATCCTGGACAGCATCCATGCTAAATAAGTACAATTTCTCCACTGGTAGGGAGACCGTCCAACCTCCAGAGGCACAGCCGAAAGTCTAAAATATTACGAGGTCATAATATACTCGCGTTTCCAGTTCGCTATCAGTTCATCCCTTGAAAATTTCCGGTTTTTTCGTAATGGCGTCTGCTTGTGGCGTAATCGAGCGATCCTCATACATGAATTCTTCCAATTCTCGTCTTGGTTTCCAAGCGCGGCGCTGGGGATGGCGTCGAAGATTTCGTATCCCCACGTTTCAACTACCCAAATTGGGGTACTTCGAGTCGATAGCAAACTTGAAATTGTTCTATTCTGTATCTTGCGATAATATCGGATCGCGTCTAGGCTCGTTTCATTTTCTTTGCTCCTGGGGTTATTTATACTTCTAGACCCTCAATATACTGGGACATGGTGTAGAAAACTGTTTGACATGCGGCTACTATAACTCGGTAAGGAAGTCGCTGAGGTAAAGGATAAGTTACAACCCCACTGCTCCTTCTTTGAATTCAGGGTATTTCGGGCCTAATATTTGTCGCTTGGACTTACGTTTTCGTCCGATTATATCCTGAGGCACATGGAGCCTCTGTAAGGGTAAACTGGACGTGTTAGTGCTCCCTGGGTTCGTAGTTTATTAAAAGGCCATGCCCGAGAGATGCCTCTGCGGTCGCGCGCGCCTCCATTTTTCGTCAAACGTTCACTTATCTCAAGGTCACCGACATAAGTGTGAAGATTCAAGTAGGTTTACGAGGGCTAACCAACCCTGTCTGAAATTGAAGGGCCAGTAAGTATGTGAAAATTTGCCAGGAGTCGTCGGCTTGCTTCTCTGGTTCTTAGTTTTCCTGATTAATTAGTCTGTAGACCTGCTACAGGCTTCTTTCTAAATGTCGCTCAAGAGGCGAGAGTCTTCACAGAAAGTATGATGAAGCTGTTTTACTGTTGAGATACAGCCGTAAAAATTTTTTAATTCTAACTAATCCCAAGAGATTATCATTACAATACCCCGAACCTTACGTAATTTCCCCTCTGATGATTTCGTGACAGCTTCAAGTTCCCTCGTTGTTGAATTGTTATTACTTCGCGCGACTGAGTATTTCTTAAATTTTGAGAGCTCGAATCGGTCAAACATAAAATTTCGGTGTATCTGGCGTCCTCCTGCTTTGTAGTCTGCGGCATTGTAATGTATAGACTGAAGGTCTCCGTCCGTTGGTTTGGGGCAGCAAATTGGTTGCTACGCTATGGCACCAGTGTTCTTGTATCATTGATGAGAGCACCAGAAAAAAAAAAAAAAAAAAAAAAAAAGAAAGCAAGAAATTGTGCATTAAGATAATAGATTTGAGCTTGAAAATAATAGCTTTGTGATTTTTTGCGTTCTATTGTGTTTTCGTGGTGTTTTTGTTGTGTGGTGGTGAAAATATATGTAAACACCAAATTTCAAGATCAAGACTTTTCGTCCCAACAACGCAGTTTCAACACAACAGATGGACGAGAAAAATTGTAAAAAAAAGATAATGAGGCTCCGACCTCCCGGATTCGAACCAGGGACACCCAGATCGCTTAATTGAACGATTACAGTCTAATGGTGGCGTTAGTTGAGTGGTTTTTGATGATATTACCGAGTAGGAAGGATTATGAGCTTACCTGATGCTCTACCAACTGAGCTAAGGTCGGTTTTAACTTTGGTGATTAATCCATGCACAAAGAGATATTTTATGTGCGATAATTTCCGCACAGACCCCTGGGTTTGGACTGCGATAGGGCTAATTTGTGCAGGGATCGCATCATGGTGCCAAGCAGCCGTAGGACCCCTGCTTACGGTTCATGACTTTTCTGAATTTACGGTCGCAACATCCGAGACAGTCTAAGAGGTCTTATGAGCAACATGGAAGGCTGCTGAAGCTCGGACGACAGTTGAGATTGCCGCATCTGTGCTATAAGTCTCGTTACAGAAGCCGTTTACTGGAGATTCATCTTTAGTATAGGGCGAACGTCGTGAACTGCTCCATGAACTGTAAAGGTCTGACTGCTAGTTAGATTTATTCGGATCGTTGAATATTTAAGTTGTAATTGGGAATCACTATAAACCGCGTCGCGGGAGCTATTATTATCTACGATCGCACTTTTACGGATTGCTGATATCTTCACCCCCAAAGCACCGCAGCGTTGGAGGCAGAGAACATCCCAACTCAACGATCCTAAGCAGAAAGGCCAAAATCTTGAAGGCTCTCCGATCGGCTTCCAAACGGAGTTGGGCATCTTAACTATTGATATCGCTCTCGCAATAAGTATATATCTACGCACTCTTGCAAAGCAAAAGCTGGGTACAGTCAGTTGATATAATTGTTGGGACACTTTCCTAAAACGGCAGTTTCCCCACACAAAAGTATGATTTTTGCACATTTTCAATCAGTAATAATGCAACAACGACTGATAAAAATTAGCTAAAACTTAAATATATTATAATATATATCGTAAACTAATATATATTAAAATTTATAAAAGTTCGTTAAAAATTCATGACGTGATAATGTTTAATATTTTATACATTTTTAAAAACACGTAATTCACGCACTTTTTATATATAAAATACGCGAAATTGCACGAAAATCGTGCGATTTTTAAACTAGTTAAAATTTAAAATAACATATATAGCTTAATTTATGACGAATCTTCTTAAAATTTAAATATATCTTAGATTAATATATAATCTATGATATATTTTAATTTTATAAAAATTTATTAAATATTGATGTTATAATATAAGTTTAAAAATAATATAAATTTTTTATCTATAAAATTTAAAAAATTTTAAAATATAATATAAAATTTAATATTATTGGATAAAATTTATAAATTTTAATATGTTATATTATATATATAATAAACATACGTTTTTAATTTCGTTGTCCTTGGTATCTTCTACGCCGGCTGTTTTAAGGATTAAATCTACGCTTTGGGAATTTGATAATGGCTTGAGCTCTCTCAAACCATCCCTGTCGTAACTGAGGAGGTCGAGCGCTATTTCCTCATCCCTAGTTGTGAACACTATACCACCTTTCTCGCTCCAAGGAATAAATTTGTTCGCAACCGACGCCTCCAACACGTTATTGAAGAGCAAGAGCCAATCGCCAGACGTCTTTTTACAGAGCCATCGCAGAACAGCATTAATCTGAAGGTCAGGCTCTCTGCAAGATGATTCCGGCAAATCGATCAGACAGCATAGGCGGCAGAATTCTCTCGAGATTGTTTCTTCCGTCGTGGCCGACACGTGAAACACGTACGAGTATGTTTGCCGGTTTTCGCTGGCGTGTTTAAGCATAATTTGCGACTTGCCAATACCTGCGATGCCGAATATCGCCGCTCGACGTTGCATCGGAGCATGGCTGGCAACGGTCAGTCGTTCTTGAAGAAACCTAAGCTCATCTGCGCGACCCGTGAAATGGGCATGTAATTGATGTCTAGGAATGGAGAAGATCCTCTCTATAGGAGCCTGTTGCTCGACGCTGTGAAGTCGCTGCAACTTTAGTTCTATCAGTCGTTTTAGGCGGCGTTAGAAATCATTCTTGACGTTAGAAACTTATAGAAAGAAAGAACGCCGGGACTGACCGTATCTGATGCTAGCGAGATCGCTTATCGCATCTGTCATAAACTCAAGTTTTGCGGTCTCCTCGACCTCTTTAATCAGACGATTGATATCGGCCTTCAGGTCGTCAAAAGGCTTTAGCTAAGGATGACCACATGCTCGCGCCAACAGTTTCTATAAGTTTCAGATGGATAAGCACTCGGTATCGAGGATCCTGAATCATCAAAAAATACACTGGCTACTAGGTACTCACTTAGTGACCCCTTCGTATACATTTGAACAGCAAGAGACGAAAACTGCAAGAGTTTACTGTAGAATTCGAGAATGAGAAGCAGAAGATCGTTCGAGATCTAAATAGATCTAGATACCGGCTGAACCGCTTGAAAGCATTCAATATGCATTCTAGTAACATCATTGGCAATCTTTGATGATATTTTGTCAGATTTGTTTTCTAGCATGACGCACTTTCGGGGAAACGTACCGTGATAAAAAACTTGATGCATCCCCAAATCAAGGATGAACATGTAGGATCTATATCCTCTAACGTAAGTATAGAGGAATTTCCCCCGCTCCCCGGATCTCCGTTGACATCTTACCTATTTGTACACAAGCTTCGATCACAGGACGAAACCTGTCAAGTTGTAAGGCAACCTCTTTCGACACATCCTCGACAATTCCCAATGCACGGCTGTGGTTTGCGTCGCGGGCGGCTTTCGCTTCTTGAACGTCATGAATAATGTCTGTCGGCTTTATGAGGCTAAGGATGGCATTGAGTTGGTCGTTACTGATCTTGCCTTGACTGTGTAACGTTTTATATTGGCTGACAAGGCTCGTGGAAAGGTCCGTAAGCCGCGATTTGGACTCGAATCTTGAAATTCTAGTCGTTAGGGATGCGAAACTTGAAGACGAGAAAATCTAAGGATGTGAACCAACGAACAAATTTGGATCCATCGGTAGGATCTCAATGTAATGAGAACAGCCGAAAACTTCGACGAAGTCGCGTAGCCTTTAATTTATCGTGACCCCGTGGGGGAAATCAGTAGATTTTATCTTGAAGAATCTTTTCTGGAAGGCTGAACTGCGGGGTTCGCGGCTCTGCCTTCCTCGAAGGGCTCGCAGCGAATCATTCGTTCTCATACGCGAAGATGGGGAACTCGATGGATTTTGCAACCTGGATACTTAAGTGTGAAATATTTGCGTGAGAGGGAAAGGTAATAAGAGCGGTACGGCTTCACTTGACGGATACGCCGTCGTATCCGCAGAAAACAAAGGATTTATCACACGTGCACACTTTTTGCTTGAATTAGATATCATTTATTAGACTCTTGTATCAATTCGCACTTTTATCTAACTAGGGAAAATGAAAAAAATTCCTCTAAATTCGAAAATGCCAGACCCATCCCATGATCTTGTGCACCGCGACCGTCACAGTCTGACCTAAATTCTACTCCATGTCCTCTTCATCGTCCGCTCCCTCGTCACCCCTGTCAGGCTTCGGCTCACCCAGCCCGAGCACGTTAATTGTCATGGCGTTATGGAGCGTGAGCTTCGGCAGGTCTTCGATCTCCGGAGTCAATTCACCATTCTCCCCCAATTTCCAAACGTTCCCATTCTGGCGCTCGAGCTTAGGCGTGCTAGGAAGGGGGAAGTCACCTTCCACGTCCCAGTTCTGAGCTTTAGAATGTTTGAAGATGCGAAGACCGGCAGGGAGGCCCTCCTCATCCCAGTTGTGGGCATCCAAGCGGTGAAGCGGCGGAGTTTGCTGTTCTTCCTCGTCAAAGTTCGTGGCAGGTGCACGTCCCTGAGTGGGCCTGCTCGATGTCCAGACGAGGTCGTTCTGCCGTTGCAGCTTGTTGGGGTCGGTGGAGTCCTCATTCCCGTTGATGGGGGCGGCCGAGGCTATGGAAGCTATAAAGGCTGGGAGAAGAGCGAGGAGAAAGAAAGAACGAACCATTTTGCAAATATTGCCTGGGTTTGTGAAGGAGTGACTGGAGGATGAGAGGTGGTGATGAGGATAAGATTGAGAAATGGGGTTTCCTGGTGGATTATATAGCTATGAGGCCGCTGCACAGACTCTATTGGAGCCGTCTAATTCGCTTTTTATCGGCGAAACACGGTAGTACAAAATCAGGCAGTATAGCATAAAAGCGATCTCCCCATTTGGAGCTATTGTAAGTCCCCCTGGCCATGATCTCATTTGTTTGCATTGCGTCGTCCGTCTTCTCCACTCGTAGACTCCGAGATGATGAAATGCATTCAATACACCTTTTTTTTTTTTTTTTTTCCTTTTTTTTCTCTTTTTTTTGCGCGAATGGAATTGATGGGATATCACGGTGCTTGGTGACTCGGTCTCCCGGGATCTGTAATTAATGAGATTTCACTTTGATGATACGGGACAGGAGAATGGACAAAGTTGCGCTATGGAAGGCCTACTGCAGAATATTCTGGAAATTTGCCGCATTAGGTTAACATAGAATCAGTTAGTGGCAGTCCTGGATCTATAGTAAGAAGTCTTGGATTCCATGCGCCGACTCACGACGCATTGTCTAGCAGGAGGTATGATCAGTGCTTCAGCCGTCATGCAATAGCTCAAACTTCACCAATTGATCATGTTTTCGACTAGAGTCAAGATATTGCTCTGGGTAGACGTTTCAAGGATAATGATGATATATCCAGTGCGTTCATATCTTTCCGTACTCCCAACCTTGTCGCACCTCGGAAAGCATGAGGTTTTTGTAGAGAAACATCTGCGGGAATATTTATTTCTTTCCCCCACGTGGGAAATGCCTCAGGAGCTCTGAGACAAAAGAAGAAGCCATCCATTTTCTAGAAGGATTCCGCATGAAACTGCAAAATTTCTAAGTTATGCACCTCTCCTGCTCTTATCCAAAGTACGAAACAAATTTGCCGTCGAATCGTTCGCCAAGCGATGGTCTGGAGAGCCGAAGCTGCTACGCTCATCGTGCATGATATTTAGCGAACGCGAAGCTCACGATGATTTTCATGTGCAACCTTCAGTAGAGGTCAAAAACATTGTGGACACGGCATGTCCTGGAAATGGAAACTCTAGGGTTATTATGAACTTCCGCAATATTTCTTCAATTGCCTATCTGAAAAGTCAAGCGGAATATCTTCATGGCGATTTAAGTCAAACTCTGTCTCATGCAACTTGTTCGAATTTTCACAAATCATGAAACGTCTTCCAATATTTCTGCGAATTCTTGGAAAAATGATTTAGCATGGGCAAAGAGCTCATAATATTCTTGTATTAGAAGTTGCGATATACAATAACTTGCCTATTTTCCGTGGTTAATAAAGAAAATTGTTCTAATCATAAACAACGAAGGCATCTCTCGCTCCTGTTCCCCGGTCCGGTATCCTAAGAAACCTGTCATAGGTCGCAACTTCCTTCCCTTTCTCATCGTACATAATCCATTTTCCCGGGCCCCTAAGCTTTTTATCGGTTTTGCTTCTCTCAATTGCCTCCGTGATTCCGAAGGCGATCCCGATGATGATGCCTATCACAACAAGGATGATGATACAACCAAGAACCGCGGGCCGTTTGACAGGGGTTCGGTATACAGTTATAATAGAGTGCCTGGCTCTCCCAGTACGGCTTCTCCATGAACCACGTTCAGCTGACGGGGGTGCGTTGAAAGGTTCCGTAGTTCTGCTAGCGTGAGGGCTAAGAGTGGCTTCCGAGGTTGTGTTGCTAAAGTGAGACTGAGCAGGGTATGTTGGCGGTTGATCCATGGCGATTCAGGCTAGATGACAGACGTATAGGAATAAAATCTATATTAGTCGTGAACACAGGGCGTTGCTTTGCTGTATGATGCCTTCAGTCTCGTCTTGAGGCCAGGGTATTAAAAGATCAAGTCTATTATATATTTTCTATATCCTGAAATTTCGATCCCGTGGTTTAAAACATCTAGAATTCTAGGCCGTTACAACGGTAGACACCCTTCTGGTACTTCCTCTGAGACAACGATATTTACGACACTATCGTTCTACCATCATCTGTCAAGCTTTCAGGTCGATCCAGATCACCAAAACTTTATTTAAGTCAATCAACGTGATCAGATATTTGTTTAACACGAGGGAAACATTCCTCGCACGAAACTCGGTATACATGTAAGACGTTCTTGATAACCGTCGTGGCTATTTAGGAATTTAAATTCATGCAGTCAATATCAACAGACTCCGAATAGGCTGTAAATTCCGCGATATTTATCCTGGAATCCTGACCCACTTCAAGCTACGCACTCCATGTAAGATAGCGGTGGCCGCGCCTCCAACCCAAATCGCGCATATTAATAAGCTAATAACAATACAAAAGCGCCTTCCGTGCCACAACTTCGCGCAGTTCCTCCGAGCCCTCGTCATCCTGGAGAGATCGATGGAGGACTGTGCACCATCGCTATCCGTATCTCCTCCTGTGTGGTTTCGTGTGCCGATTTCCTGATATCTGCCTACATGCGGCGACTCTGATTGTATCCTCAGTCCGTCCGTGAGCTCCATTTTGGGAAACGACTGTCGTGGGATACTAGCGGGCCCGTAGATATCGGTACAATTCTCAAGACCCCATCTCGGTTGTGTGAAATGGTTAATTTCGTCGCCATAACACCACGGTATTGGCCCATTCGTCGTCGCCGTCGCGTTTTGATCACAGTTGAAGTAGGGATAAGTCACGGGTGTCGTCTGCCACCCCCTTGACGATAACCTGTCCGCCTGTAGGACTCCGGATGAAAAATTCACATCCCAACGTGGTAGTAATGGGTCCGGCCGGCCTCCGGATCGCAATAGTCTATAGGGTTACCTAGACCAGTGATATGCCCTTGATCGCTTAAACTAGCGTGCATCTTACCGCTAAACGCCTGGTCCTGAAACGAGGAATTGAGCGTTTGCATTGAGTACGTGGAAGATTCCGAGGGAGACTCTTCGGTGTAATAGCGTGGAAGCCCGGGGTAAAATTCATGTTGCCTATCCTGCGTAGATGCGTTGCAAATTGCCTCTAAGTAATGATGTCGGACGGAACACCAGTAGCTCTGTTCACTGTTTTGGCGAGCTGCGGGGTCGTAGTATTCTGGATTTGTGTCTTCGTGATATGACGAATCCTCGCTAGAACCAGTACCGTGAGCTCGTCCGGTGGCCATCTCGATAAAAGCTTTCTACTCTTTGGATGTAACGTTCTCCCGTCTGCTATCAATGCTTGCTTTTACGAACAAAAAGGAATTTAGACAGATTTACATCCAGTATCAAGTCACTGGTCAGACTAGCGGAATTATATCTTGATATACGGCATATATCTAGAGTTGCTCATGAATTTGTAAAGTAACGCTAATATCAGAGTTGCATACATCCCCGTACAGACTAAATTGGTTTTGCCTTTATCACCGCTCAAGTTGGAGCCATTTTAGATTTCCTAATTTTATTAGGAAATCAGCGTACATACAGTCAGTTGACATAATTGTTGGGACACTTTCCTAAAATGGCAATTTCTTCAAGTTCTACAATATCTTAAATCAACGATAACTCGCTCAATTATTATTTGATATCTATAAGCGGCTGCAAAGACGATAGCACAGAAGGTCAATGGTTATGTGGAAAAAACGAAGAGTAAAACTTCCGAGCGACGGAGCGGAGAAGAATGAATAGTTAATTGATATGGTGAGGAGAGGCTTAGTTGATGAAGAAGAACATAAAAGGTTTGCATCTAGGGAGATTCTTCGTGGAATATTCACGCAGGACAATTAATTGGTTATAATTGTAGTTGAACAGATTGATCGATAAGAAAAATTGTATTTATCTGTCTAAATTGATGTAACTTTTCAAATTCAGTATTTATGCACATAAGCGGGAATATATCCAGCCGTCGTGAACGAATCCTCCTTCTCTCTGCTTTGCTCTTCTACGGTGTCGTTTCTCGGTTGGCTGCATCGGGTTAACCTGCCTCCTTCTGGCTCGCCGGCCGAACGTTCCACTTCTCCTTACGAAATATGTCCTGCTTTATACCCTTCTGCTTGGCCCGAGCAGCCGCCATGTCTTTTAGCTTGTACGGGCTGCCGTCGCCGTTCATCCAGACTCTGTCGTAGGCTTCCGCTCTTTGAATCCAAAACCACGACTGATCCTTGACGATTATCGTGTCTAATTCTAGCTCATGAGGCTGCGCGGTGTACCGTGGGTCATCTTGCACCCGCTGAAGTTCTTCCTGCAAGGTCATGGCATTGTGCATTACGAGATTTGCATAATCGGAACCTGGAGTAGCGTGTTTTGCTCTTCTAATATCCCCGGGATCTTCGGTCATGGATCTCTTTGAGCATTAGCGGCCGTACCCTAGTATCGGGCACAGATCCGCGCTGAAGATCTTCCGCGTCGAAGAAGTTTGGGGAACGAATTTGCTCGGCGATGTGAAAATGAATATTTTGGCTCTTTCTGTCGCGGTATCCGCCAGCGCACTGTACTGCTCCCTCGGATACTCAAGCGTCTTCTTGAAATTTTCGTGGCGTTCGTCGCGCTTGAACCACTGGTTGAAAGAGTACTTCTCATATTTGAGCCACTCGGGATTTAGGATCGCAAGTTGGTAATATGCCTGTACGTTTTCCTCCTGTCCATGAGGAATCTATCCATGTCTTGAGGTGGCGACCAATTCTTTTCCTTTATCGGAGAGTTTATCGGGTAATATCGCCCTACTCTTGATTCTACCTCGTCGACATACATTTTTGGCGGAGACTAGGTACCCTTTACATCGGACCGGGGTTGAATGATCGCAAGTTCAGGCTTAGGTCGTCCTCGTTGAATCCTAAAGCTAATGTAGCGTCTAAAAAGGAGAAAAATGCCGCAGTGGCCATTGTGATACAAAAGGAATGAAATTTCATTGTTGGGCTTCTCTTGTGATTGTATTATTGTGGTACGGTTCAATGCCGATGGTTGTGGAGCCTTACACTTTGCAGAAACCTGGATGGGGATAAATTTCTGTCAGCCGTCGGCTGCTAAACGGAGGATCGCGATGCCTTACATATCTCCGAGAGACTATAACGACGAATACAATTCCCAACAGTATGACAGGGTCGGAACGAAGCAACAAAAGCAGCCATCGCAGGCATACGCAATTTTTAATGAGATATTATTTTAGTATTCGCTTTATTGTCTCGACTATGCTCCACTACAAGGCTAAATTTCTTGAAGAATACATTTTATATCGATGACTATTCCATCAAAGTAGTCATTAAAGCGACTTCCAGCCTCTTCTTCACGCTAGTTGGAAAAAGGATTTGTTTCATGCACCCATTCGTCCCGCACAGACTCAGTTACAAATAAACTCATGCGACGTAAAATACGGAAGTGGCGTTGCACCTGGATCCCAGCAACAAACAACTGAGAAAGAACACTTCATTGTAAAGGTTTCCCTACACATCGTGCTTTTGTCAGTAAAGGAGTGGTCTTTGATAGAGAAAACATGAAGTGTTACTGAAGCACCGCTATGGATTTCTCTCATTTTATGTATAATAGCGATACAAATAAGTGTTGCGGCGGGCGTTTTCCTGTAAACTTCGTCACAAGAGAAGGGCTCAATATACAAAACTTGCGACTGAGAGTCTTAGACTCCAGTTCTTGCCCTCAATAAATTCTAACCACTCTTGCTGCATTGTGATGGTGCTTAGGTTTTGGCAGTGGTGTCAATCGAATTCTCGTTACTGGGTGTCGAATATGAATGTTCTCGAGAATTACATGATGAAGAGATTGATTGGCTGCCAGTCTGGTCTTCAAGTTACTCCTGGACCACGGGCGACCGGAACAAATTGGCGTCGTCAGTTAATATAAACGCATTTAGTGAGCACCCCGTGAACAGCTCAGCTCCTATAAGGTTCTATAAACTTGCTCTTATGTCCATCGAATTTTATGATCCAATCCTTCTGCCGCGGTCCGATGACGCACCTCGCCTCGCGCCGCCTAGGTCCAACAAATTTCCCGACCGAAGCCGTATTCGTCATGCTGCCACTCGATCGACGACCTCCGCACTAACCCCGACAGCTCGCGCTCTAACATTGCAGCTACTTTTTCATCCATTTCCAGGTCATAGTCATCCTTAGTCGCAAGCGGCACCAATCCCGCAAGCTCGCTCTCCAGCGCACCCGCGATACCCTTATTTATCTCCAAGCCATCGTGGTTCGAAAACGGTAGCGACAGAGCAAGCGAACTTATACCGCCCATGCTCTTTAATACATCCACCACTTCAGACCAATAAAACGGTGCTTCTATTCTCATCGTAACGTGAATCCGGACGAAATGTTTGTTTTCCCTCTCTGGCGAACAGTAAGAACAAACGGTCCTCAGGAAGCGGACCGCGGAATAGGAGCGGGAACCACCCCCTAGTTGGAGGTGTGACAGGATGCGCACTATCTGTAGATTTGGCATGGCGGATAGTATGTCGCCGAGACCTTTGTCGATGAACTCCATGGCACGCTTACCGCGGACGTCGCTACCCCAGTCGTCGTTCGTGGGCTTGTCGAAGCGTAGGACTAGACCCGTCGCGTACTTAAGCATCGCGGTGCTCGGGTGTCTGTGGAGCATACCTATTAATGTGACGCCAGAAGACAGAAGATCGAAGTCGTGACTGTCGTCAAATCGGGGAGACCGAAAGGAAAGCTTGAGGGTTTTGAATTTTATAGAGGTGACGGATTCGTTGAGGCTCCTGCTCGCGGCGCGGAGGGAAAGTAGGTCCTGGTGGCATAGCTGGGAGTATCCGTTTTAATTAACATACCCGGGACCGATATCGAACGGAGGAAAAAAGGATAACACATTACGATTATACCAGATGGACAATTTTGACCATGACATTCTCTGGAAGCCCATAGAGACTCGGCGATATTATCTTTTCCTTCATCTTATTCTTCTTCCGCGCATGATCTCGTAATGGCGAAGTTATACCGCTCTGTCTCCTGTGACTTTATCCTGCGTTGATTTTGGGGGATTGGAATCGTCATCTGCGTCCTCCGCCTCCGCGGTCGCATGAACCGGAACTCGTCGCTCTTCCGTCCCACCGTCAGAAGGAAGGTGACGCCTCCTCTTTATTCGTCCCAACACTGTCCCCAGATGTTCAAACTCATCTTCGAGACCAGTGATTTAGAATCTATGTGCTATCCGCGGTAGTGGGAAAAAGCTGGTTGGAGAACAGACTAGCTGTCCGATTGATGGCATCTGGGAAAGCGAGACGAGACTGGGGCTTATATAATCCACCAACCGCCCAAGAATTTAAGAGCCTCAAACTGTCGTGTTTCGCAGCCTCGTGGACTGCCTATCTGTTACATTTGTTACATTTGCTGTCAATCGCCTGATCCTTCACTATACCGTATGCAACAGACTGAAAAGGGTATTCATCACGAGCAATTTTCTTTTTAGTATTCTTTTTTTAAAAATTAATAGCCATTGAATCGATTACAGAAATTTGTAGCAGAGTCTATGGTGGACATACAGGAATATACGCGGAGGGTTCGGACGCTCAAATTTCAACTCAAGGATTGAAGGTATTCCCAACAGTTACCTGACCAAAGCTTCCTTTTCTTTAACGCCATGTTTACCATCAAGCAACGTTGGAAGTGGGCATACTCATTCGACCCTTTCCACTTCATAGTCCCATTTCCCCTCCAAGTTGCTCTGCACCTCTAACCACGCCTCCGCCCTCGCGAGTGACTCGCAGGCGCCGCACTTGTGCCCCACATTTTGATCAGAGATAACCGATTCACTTTTCGAGCACCAAATGCCTGAGACCAGCCATTCGACTATGCTTTTCCACAAAACTGTTCCGCCCTCATCTTGGAACAGCCGCACTACAATAGCTATCTTGTTCGCTTACACATCGTTGCTCGTCAAGGGGCGTCGTGAAAGCTTATGGGGCAAATAAGACCGGAAAGATGATTTTGTCGCTCTAGGGATTTGCGTGATAAAGAGATTTTTATTGATTTCGTGTAGCTTGTGGAATTCAAGCCGGGGCGAAGCTCCTTGACCTCCAAGAAGGTATTTCTTCGATTATTTATAAAGTTTCTGGCTATCAGTCCCTATACTAGTATTTGTATATTATATTGATGAATCACCTCCGAAAGATGATTGCGCCTTGGACTATTGTTATATCGCGACTCGGCAGGAATTTTCCATCCACTGTATCAGAAGCTGATGTTTCAAACCTGGGCATTCCCATTGGGTTCCGCACGGAGATACCTTATAACATAATACGGAATATATTTTACTTTTTGATTTGAATGCATCAGCGCTGAAGTTATAATTTCTGGTCGATTCGACGTATGGTTCGAGTTATCATTATTCAAGCTCACGTCCATGAGATAACTCTAATGAAAGAGAATAACTATTACAACTCGATAGTATAGAATGTTCCAAGCTCCCGAAGGAGACATGTTACTCGCTTCAACCCAGCGTATTGCAAATACATGGGAAGGCATTGGGAATTCACGAGGAACCGACGACAATTTCCGTAAAGCAAAAGTCTTCTATGAGGTACGCATATTATAATTCTCTAGTTACGGCTCGTTCAACAGTTACACTGTCAAGACTTCTTCGATTCCAGGGCAAACGAGATGAACGAGAGAACAAGGGAATTTAAATTAAACAGAAACTATTTGTCTATTGCCGTGGCCTATCTGAAGATTATCTGTATTCTCCCAACAATGTGATTCCTAGCAATGTTACAACCAGGTGCATTGCAACTTCTAACGAAACGAATTAGAGCAAAAATTGGGAAAATAATCGGATCTAAATAATATAAGCCTCTAATTGAGAAAGCGGTCTAGATTCATCTTATCCTGAATCTTCTTATCAAGAGTCTCCCGCCGTCGACGCTCTTCCTCCGCTATGTGAGCCTCTTCCTCAGCCCTGCGAATTGCTTCCAATCTGCGAATCTCGGCAGGTTCGCACTCATAGCATTGATCGGTCGAGTGCAGAGATAAACAGGACGCCAAATCCATTCACCTGCAGGGCAAGCTACCTGTTGGAATTTGGCAACGGCGCATCACCTTGGTGGTAAACTAGAATCTCGGGTGTGACCGCAAGGGAGCACATATCCTTTTTGGATGCACATGGCTGTTCTTGAAAGGGTTTTCGAGGTGTTTTTCTGAAAGCTGGAGTTTAGTGAAATATTATCGGAATGGATATAGGTGACTTTCGTAGGTATGATTTCACGGAGACTTTCTACGGTCTGATTGTTCAATTCCTGGGTGATGAAAGGGCTCTTTAAATACCTGATAGTCCTGAAATTGACTCGTATTCTCGTATAAGAGCAATATTATAAGTTTGAAAGAATAAACTCATGTGACTATGACCTGTAGCGATATATATGTAACAACGGATATTGCTTCAGGTATACCGATAGAATTATCTAAAACGTGAACAATAGGAAAGTAAGGACCCCAGTGTTTAAATTTCTCATGGTGGACGAATGATCCTATAATAAACATAAAGGCATGGTAGGGGTTTGAGCTTTAGTCAACCTCGTGAGAAGATATTTTTGAATGAGTAGGAGGATAATACCATATCTCTGGAGCAGAAACACCAATAGTGTAGCTGGTATAGGTTAGAAAACCTCAAGACTCCGTGAGTTTGTACTTTAAAAGCGGTACATATTGTTTATCGGTAATAATCCTGCTGCTTTTTTCTTTTCTTTTCTTTTCTTTTTTTTTTTAAGTGAAGAAAAGCGGGAAGGGCTTGACTAGTGGTAAGAAATTTGGTTGATCTTCTGGCAAAAGTTGCAGCCAGGAAATCCAGGAGGTGACTTTATTAGTTTGTTCGTTAGATCCAATGGATATGGTTACGATGAAAGATTCAATAAAAAGAACCGGGATACTTCCAATGAACTGACAAGTACCTCCAGAAATATATAGCACTGAAAATAATGTAGCTCCGATTTGAAGATTTTTTTTGAACGTCAAAATTCCTTTCTCGTTCGGTTCCTGGTGCAGAGGAATCGTTAGCCGAATACATATTGCCAGTGGGTCATAAGTAACGCTTTAATCTTAGTAGTGTTCTCCAAAACTTGCAGCGTAAAGCTGAAGCTCGTTCGTGCTCTGATATATTAAAGTTGGGCAGTAACTGTAGGAAGTGTAGATGCAGCGAAGATAGCCCTGGGCCCAAGCATATATGGAACTCTACAGGTTCATTGATACGAACTGTGAGACAAGGAACCCACCGCATGTCATGCTTAACCTCATGGCCAATCGATGGCTAAATCCACATTCAATACATAAGTCACAGTGTAGCAGCCAGGGAACGAGAGGAGGTTACTACTCATAGCGCAACGAAGTTGAGTGAATCTGGATTTTTGTGGATTCAATTTTCCAATCTCTGTAAGATCAGATTATAATGAAATAAGTCCGATCTTCGATATTGCCCCTTCAAGTCTAACTAGCGTGCGTAAAATGGAAGATTCGAAGTGCCAGTGAAACCGATTTCAAAAACTCAATACCAGTCTAGCTACGTGGGATTTTAACCTATAAAGTTCCATCTCAAGGATTCAAGATACGGTTTAAATGAATTTTGTACTATGGATGTCCACCCCGGGGACGGTGTGATCGCAGTCCTGGTATCGATATACCGTCTTAGAACACATGGCGCATGGCGGCCGTGACTAAAGCTTTTATAAGTAGTTTTTGGTTAAGGGCGTTGTTTTAGAGTGAACGTAGGGGTATTTAGGGAGTTTAAAGGGCTTGTAGAGATAATTTTAGTAGCGAAAAAAGAACAGAAACTAAGAACGGGAATCGTTTCTGTTACTGGACTATATATATTCGGATTTATACACAGTAGGAAGCCATGATACACTTAATTGAAATCTTGATCCCCTCTAAGCTGATATTATCGTAGACTGGAGCTGTCGAGATATATCGATATTCACGTGGTTGAGTTTGAGACTTACGTATAGAGATGCGTTGAGCTTGCGTTAGACTGGCAATATTGTAGTGACTGGAAGACGTTGAAATCACCCGAAACCTCTTCGTGTCGAACAAAGAAGCCCCATCCTAAGCCGATTTCGGGAACAGGTAGCTTTGTTTGCTTTATCTCCCTGTCTCTTGGGAGCAAGCGCTCGGATTCCCTGGCATCATGGGCTATCTGTGCGGTTTCTGGATACTTTTTTCCCATAAAAATAGGTTTCAATTTGTTGGAGATTAAGTTTTTTAATATTACGATGATGGCAGGTGCAGGAACTCGCAGTGAACTATACAACAATACAGCCGTATGTATCACACTAAGATTTAATGTTTGGGTTTCTACTCCAGATTTATGAGATGGTCTATATCCATCGCATATTTGAGCATTGCGGCCTGCTCCTCTGCTGTCAACTTTCTCTTCCAGTCGCAGTACCTACACAATTCTTGGCGGGGTTCCACCTTGCTCGTGCAATCCGAGTCTTTGCACAGTCTTCTTTGGTCCTGGAAAGTACGCACCTGGATACCTCAGGCGGTTCTAGAGAGTAAACGTATTTAGGTAATTTACGAAGACTCCGGCAAACAGGTGTGGATAATGTCTTCCACAAGAAGATGTGCGAATTTATATAGGATGAGATTATTACTGGTTCCCTTCCTGGCATGAGTTTACTCTGAACTTACCGCTTCGAACACAGGGCGAGTATGTATTGAACTTGAGTTACATTCATGAACTGGGCAAAGACGCCCCTGCGGTTCTACAGAAACTGGGGCAAATAGATCAAACGCGGTAAAGTACTTAACCAAAGGCATTGCCAAAACTCCATTCGAATAAACGAAGATCTTTACAATATCGATATAAATTGGCGCCATGACTCTTTGTTAGCTATATCAAAGATTGATTAGTCATTGGACGAATGAAGACCGGTTCATCGCGAGTTCGTAATGTTGAAATAATTTAACTGTTTACTCAGTGTTATTGCGATGAAAGAGTATGGAGTCGTTCTAATTATCTCTATCTAAGGACCACCAGTGGATACGTGCCCTCAGATCTACGAAGTAACGCCGAGGTTTTGAGCAGACAGTTTCACCCCGAGTCATCGGGTCGTCGGGGTTGAGGAATCTGTTAGGTCCATTCGTGCCTTGATTTTTGCTTGTTCGGCGGCATATCTCCCGGCTTCCTGCCTCGCCAGTCTCTCAGCTTCTAGCCTCGCGGGTAACCTGCTTCCCTCAACGTCCTTGCGTCTATATCGCGAATCGCTTTGCAGCCTCCACATATCCTATATTGCCGCTTCTCACGATGGTCCAATCTTCTTGCTCACAGGGTTGTCCCATGGCCTTAGAAGCCTCACATTGCGTGAATCCCCGCTCGCTAAGCCTCGCATGGCCGCAGTTGAATCTGTAATGGTTTTTTTGACACATTGTTTGCACAATTTTTGATCCCGCAAAAGTTAGGAGAATAATATAATGAGGATTTGTACTGAATGTGGAGGGTAGCTTTTCGAAGGATTTTCTTAGTCCGTTAAATGGTGGGTGGTACTTTTACTGTCTCATTTGCTCGGCTCTTTCTCATAAACCAACAGATATTATCTGGGTATGGGATATACCTTTGAGCTTGGGAAAAACCCCATGCTTCAAACTCAAGCCTTTGTGAGCCATGTTTGCAAAAGGAGCTTTGTCTTCTCTAATCTTTCCAAATATGATTCTAGTCACAGTATTGGTAATTGCAGCACGACGAACCAGAAGCCCGTTTAAATATCTTGGTGCGATTTTGTTTCATTTTATTTAATTGTATTTATTAAAAAATAAAGAAAAACAAATCAAAGTAAAAATGAAATAAAATAAAATCACGAGATGAGCAAGGAACCTCCCTTGGAAAACGACAAGTCCATGAAATGCCATGCCAGTGAATTCTTGACTTAATCATTATATCCTTATGGTTCTGTTTCAAAGTAGAGATAGTAGGATTTCGAGGAACTGACATTTGCTAAGTTGATCTTTTAATTTTTCAATATTTCGCTTTCAAAAAATTGAAATTTACTTAGTTGCCCCCATCTAAAGTTTCCTCCATAGCTTTTGACTTTGGGTGAGCGTAGTAATGAGAATAATGAAGAACTCTACTGGATGGTTATGTTAGAAGTACATGTCCAGATTAATACCCTCACTTGTCTGTATTCAAGAACCTTTCTAGATCCGTTTGCGCCTTAACTCTTTCTTGTTCGGTCCTCTGGCGTGTAGCCTCTTGAATGTCCCTTTCAAGTCGCTCCTGCGCGACTGCTTGGCTGTCTATACCAATTTTACAACAACACGAACAGTCTCGCTTTTGATCCGGAACGCGTACACTCCAATCCTTCTTCTCGAAAAGCCGTCCTTTGGCCTTCGCAGTGTCGCATCGCTTGGGCTTCATAGTGATTCGCCTATCATGGCCGTACTTATACCGGTAATGATACTTGAAACACATCTGAAAAAGCCTATCGTTTGTTTAGAATTAAGAGAATGTGGTCAGGGTCTAATTCGGGTAGGAAGCCTTACGATAACGGATTATGGGCCGGGGGGGGGGGGGGGGAATTGTACCTTGTAGATTAGGCAGCGTGAATGCTGGTGTTATATACCCGAGCATGCTGTGTAGTTCTTGGAGCCACCTTTAATATGAATATGAAGGAAGAGAAGACTGGAATCGCTTCCCAAACGCGAGACTCTCTTAAACCTGCGTATATCAACGAGAGCTCAAACTCAGGGTGTATACTTTATTTTCATTCTTACTCGTCTTTTAATTCATTCACTTATTAATTTTCACATAGTTTTCATCACACTTATGGAATATAAATCGTAAACGCAGGAAGGCAGATGTTGTTACTGAGATGACAATCCTTTTGCCACGAAATCGAGAAAAGTTACCAAGAAGTGTTATATTTACAATAATGAGACGAGACTTTAGTTAAGCCTCCGAGCTTCCAAAGTCCGAAATTTTCACTGGATCTATATAAAGCATACCTTGCGTGAATCCTTTAGCAAGGCGGAGGTGAGCTTCTATTACAAACGATTTCATGTTTTTTTGGATAATTTGTTCCGCCAGCGTTATTCTTGCTCAGCCGAACATCGTCTCTCATAATTTGATCTACAGGTTTATTCTGGCAATTCCATCAAATAAGATTCAGGGCAGTTTTCCAATTCCAACCTCCCCTCTCTTCCTTTTCCCATACTTCCCGGACATCTCAATGATTACATAGCTTACCACACCGATCTGGAATTTAATCTAGGAGATCAATGGAAACTCGCTTATAGGCGAGAAATATTATCCAAAATAAAACATAGCTCCGAAACTCGACGAAGACTCGCCCTTTCAAAATCAAGCCTTTATGATCTCGAGTTTGCACTAAAAGCGATGTCAGCCCTCCTCCCCCTAAACTCTTCCCGTATTGTTATTTCGTACGGGAAGTTTGACACACGTCAACTACGTTATAATTTTTCTTTCGTTCTTACGATTTATTTTGTAATAGGAAAACATTTTGTATAAATGAAGCCTCTTGAAGACCCGAGAGCTTTGAGACTATCAAGCGCTACGGAAGTGAATACTTTACTGAATACAAATAAATAGATCGTTTAATCGTCCGGTTTGCTTCACCCTAAAAACAAAGTAACTTCTCGAGATTCTTCTGGCTGTAAATATCTCTACATGACACTATGGAGTTGAGCCAGCGCGCTAAGGATAAAGAGTGATAACAACAAACGGTAATGGTTCGGAGAACATCTCCGGGATGAAAGTTTCACCCTTCAGGGTTCATGTATCTCTCTAGATCCATTTGTGCCTTAATTCTTTCATATGCCGCTTGGCGTTCTGCCTTCTCCCTTTCACGTCTTTCGCGTTTCTCCTGCACTCTCGCTAGCCTCCCAGGGGCATTACAAGGCGGACAGCCAACGTCTTGACGGCGGAACAAGATTACCCAATCCTCCTCCCGCAAAGTTGTTGGCGCGCTACAGCCTTGCCGCATGGTCTATATCTTTTGGCTAGCGCAACATGACCACAGTTGTATTGATAACGGTATCTGGAACACATTTAGAGAATCCTCTCGGGAGTAATGTGTTGAGGTCTCTATGCAAGGTGCAAGAATTGATGTATAGTTGAGTCTTTAGCGCCATGCCGTGTACAGGATCGGGAAAGAGACCTGCTTGTTGCTGGCTGGCAAAATTTTGTCGTTATATACCTAAATATGCTATGTAGCTCTTGAAGTAGCCTTCAAGCTGTAGGAAGAGTGGGTGAGGGCCAAAGCCATTCTTCAAGGTCGAGATTCTATCAAACTTGCGCATTTCAGATATGTAGCCGAAACTTGAAGCTTAAGTTTTCTTTATTCTGAACTAATTCCATCACGCTCAGGAGCATACGACAAATACAGGACGTTGGAAATTGCTACAGCATTGCTACAGATACTGGAAATCGTAGTTTATGCAATGGAGCCTCGAATTTACGGAAAGACTTCACATCCCGGTTGCCATCTTGAGGCCAGACATTGCTTTATCCTCCCAAGCCTTTGTGACATTCTGGACAGTGTCTAAATACTGAACTTCCCACCAGGGACGACGTAAGCGCAAATTTCGTGGAAATTTCCAAAATTGGATGAATTTCGATTCTTTTAAGATTTTGATTTTATCTACCTTTTTTTGGTGGGATAAAATCCCCCCCGGCCACACGAGTGCTCAGTTCATGTTTCGAGGTGGTTTTACGAAAGGAATCCCGTCTAGCTACTACACAGCTTCGCGCCCCGATCTGGAGTTCGACTTAGAAGATGAACGGCAACTCGTTACGACGCGAACGCGTTAATCGATCCCTCTCTCCTCTAATTTTCTCTCCGTTTCACCTCCCCCTTTATTTGCAAACAATCAGAACATAGGACAGTTATCATAAAATCTCTAATAATCCACAACGCCTCGTTGCAGAATTCTCGACTGCGTGAAAATGCCGCGAAACAAATTATTGGTCCTGAGACGTGATGATGCCGGCACCCGGTGTACCTGTTGTAGTATAAAGTACACATGGTTCCTCAGCGCTTGGGGCGGTCTTAATGGATGTGCGTCTATGATGTTGGTCAGGATTTATTGTAAAGAGCGGAGTTGATTATCAAAGATCCTTGTCTCGAATCTAGA
Organism: Pezizomycotina sp. ARF18; assembly: GCA_002224055.1. Lineage (NCBI taxonomy): Eukaryota > Fungi > Ascomycota > Pezizomycotina sp. ARF18. The sequence goes on from AZLU01000219.1 coordinate 28,516, forward strand.
CGGTGGTTTCGATAGTAGGTAGCTTTGACAATGAATATATTTCCCATAATGAGCAGTGAGCGACTACGTATTGAATAACAAGTAGTATAGTAGTGACATCGGTTGATCTTAAAACGTTAACTCGTTGGCAGAAGCCGAAAAATCAGGTATCTATATAAAATATTATTTATGAAGCACCGATACAAAGCATGACATTGCAGTGTCTGAAGCTGATTCATAGCGTCCTTACGTTGCTAAGAACTCAAAGGATGAGCGCAAGCTTCGGAAAGGGATCCGGGAGCAATCGCTATCAGGCCTGAGCCTATGATCGCCAAAGGCAAGTTTAATTCAATAACGAGTAATCTATGAATAGGGCGTATCGTAAGTCATTGCATGTTTACAAAAACCGAAGGACATATAAGAGTATAGAACAGGCGGCTATAAACGGTGGAAATCAAGGATTTGTCTCAACTTGACGTGTCCTGGGCAGCATTTTGTCCTGAAAGCGCTCGCCAACCCAGCCCTTACTGGTGACCCGGGAGCAAATTGAACGCTTTTGATGGCCCGGATTTATTTGAAGACCGCTTGTTGGAATTTTGCTTCAATTTTCTCTACGGAAGGATGGAGAGTCCAAGATTGGGACCCGTGGCGAGAATAATGTCGCGTGGACCAGTTGTTCCGAGCATCCCGTTTCGTTATCTTCGAGAATGCGCTAGCGGTTCATCCTACGGATATGTACGCTATACAAAATCCCACTCTAGTAGAGGTCTATGTATGGGATTCTCTAGGCGAAGAAGTTATATTGGGACTCAATACTAGCGGTTCCCGGAAAGACCGTAAATCGACTCGAAACTACTGGATACAAAAAAATTGAAATTTCGAAAACTTGTGAATTTGCCAAACGAAGCGATCACCGGACATTATGGTGAACTCATCGCGTGGTGAGATGTTCTTACAGTACGTAGCACACCAAGCGACGTCGTCGAAATTATAATCGCATGAGCCTTTTTTTTTTTTTTTTTTTTTTTTTTCAAAAAAATAAAAAATAAAAATAAAAAATAAGAAAGGCGCGATATTTATTAAACAAGATTAAGTGAAAATTTTTCAGTAACTGCAGAACCCTTATTTGGGATCGAGATGTCTTCCGCCAGCAGACGTCCAGCGAAGGGTCAAGCGCCGGCGAAGTCCATGAGTTCCAAGGGAAAACGGGAGATTGTCAGTCCCGACGACGCTCCCGAAGCCGCCCAACTCGAGAACACCGAACCGAAAAACGCGTCCAAATATGAGCACAAGCCTAGTGGCGAAGAAAACGATATTCAGGGTCATGGCGAGGCTCCGAAGGACTCACTAAGTAAAGATGAAATCAGCTCCGAGGCTTCTAAATCGGATTCATCGCAGCGATACGCACTGCGCAAATCCGGGAAAAGGATTGCAAGGTAACATCGCTGCAAGACAAGGCACAGAATACGTTACATAGCAAGCGAAAGCGATCCAGAGCGAACGCAACCGACGATGCAGAGTTGACTGCTGCACAAGGTAAACGACAGCGGACCAAGAAACTAGGAGCGCTATAAGAACTTCGAGAGCACAAAAACAACCGACGAGGTAAAAAGACACTCACTTCCGCAATTAGCAGATGAAGACGATGATAAACCAGGTCGAACGAAAATATCCAAACCATCAGAGACCCTCGGCGGACCGGCTGCCAAACCGGGGAATTCTGTGGCCACGGAGGCCCAACCCTCGGGGAGAAACTGTCCCCAGCGGAGCCAACTCACGGCGATGATGATGATGAAGCAGCCACGCCCGTCGGGTAGCTCCAAGGAAAAAAAAGATCCCCAAAAAGCTGCCACAGAACCTATTTCTTCCAGAACAAGGAACCGAGACAAAGCCCGCCCGCTCCCCCTGCTCGAGACCCGAACAAGACCTCCGCCGCAACACAGCAGGTTGAATGTATCGCATGCACCCGCGTTATATCAAACAGCAATAAAATGATTACATGCTCGTGCTCCTGTACTTACGATTCAGCATGCCTCAAAGAAATGATTATATTATCCACCAACGACGAAGGCCTCTACCCGCCGCGCTGCTGCCAGCAAGCTCTGCCGCAGGAAACGATAACCAAGCTATTAAACAAAAGGAGCTCAAGTCTTACAAAAACAAAGAGGTTGAATACAAGACAGATCCAGAAGATCGCATATATTGCCCCCGCGAGAACTGCGGAAGGTTTGTACCACCCGACCGGATCATTGGCGGCGGAAGTGGGAAAACGCGTTGCGGGAAGTGCAAAATAGGAATCTGCATCCACTGCAAAGAGCGCTTCCACGGCGGCGAATGCACCAAGGACAAGAATACTGAGAAGGCAATCAAACTTGCAGAGGAAATGGGATGGAAGAGGTGCCCACAATGCAATATGATGGTGGAAAGGAGCGGAGGGTGTCTACACATCACGTATGTTTTGTTTAATCTCTTTGCTCATTCGATGTCAAATTTAGCTAACGCAATTATGACTATCGGATTAGTTGCAAGTGCGGTACGCAGTTCTGCTACACTTGTGGTGTGAAGCATCCTTGCAGGAGGCACTAAGAAAATCTTGATGCACCAGAGGCGCGTTAAGGCTTAAAGTGTTGTCACCAGGCGACTACTTATCTCTCATGGATCCGAGGCCATCATCGCGTATAATCCTCGTGGATTCGTTATTTAGTTCCAGAATATCGGGAAATCATGCATATATCAAGCTCTAGCTCTGGTGGTAGTTGAAATATGAATCATAGATTATTGAGGACGTCGCTGGAAGAACATGTGGGCTCCCTTCAGCAAGTCTGCGCTTCTTGAACTTTCTTTTAGCTTCCTGAGAAGTATAACTGAGTTTGATCATGAATGAATAAACCCAATGCTTTCCGCAATTCGCTTTTTAGGCCACTTTAGGATGCGATCAAAAGGTTTTGAACGTGAGATCCTGGGCAAAAGAGGATCGAGGCGATTAATGGCCGACCCGAAGGCCCAACGGTTTATCAACGTCTCTGAGCACAAATCTTCGTCGTTTCAAACGGACGTTGCCCCGCTAAAATGGGTCCTCCGCTCAAAAAAGCCAAAACAGCCACAGAATCGTCCAGCGTGGCAAAGCGACCAAGATCCATTTTGCAACTTCGCAAGCGCGGCATTCGAAAGGCTAGTACGTATTCATCGAATCTAGGTCTACCAGCTTTGAACTCCACTCTAGTCAGCAAAACTGGCAAGAGTGGGCAAATATGAAAGCATTGATCTCGACAGCAACTCCTTACAGTCTTCCCACACCGAGCTCGAACTGTCCTATGCATTATTTGTGGCAACAACCTCGAATTTTCATCAGCTATCAAGGGTCCTTGCCGGGCCCATTACTTCTGCGCCGACTTTTTAAAGAACAACGCGCTCCTTTGTCTAACTGACAAAAGCCTCTTTCCTACGAAATGCTGCAATCGCCCAATCGGCAAACCGAAGATTGCTAGCTTCTTAGTGCCGACGGGTTGGAACAATACGAAGAAGCGGCACGGGAGTATAAATCCTCCGAGAGACTCTATTGCCCTTCCTGCAGCAAATTCATCCAGCCGCTCGACCAGAAGAAACGCATCAGAGAGACTACGACGTGTCGAACTTGCGAAACGCAGCCATGTACGTTCTGCAAGAACTTCTCACACGATGGTAAAGCATGCGAAGGGGACACGGATACCGTAGCCTTAATTAAACTGGCGAAGAAAGAGGGTCGGCAAAAGTGTCCCAGGTGCTCGGAGATGGTCGAACGGGAGGAGTGGGGTTGCTGGTATATAAAGTGTCGTCGCGGCGGTCGCTTTTTCATCACTACGGCTGTGTTTTCGATAGGCATGGGATTTGCGGATGCAAGAGGATGGGCTTCCACGAGCGGTATGAGCCTCGGGTTGGGAACAGTATTGTGCAGCGGCATGATCGCTACAATTAACGTTGCGTACAATCATCTCTGTGTTCTTCGCTGGCTACATGTATAAGGTCGACGAAGGGCAAAGGAACTCATGTTTATTCATTTATTTTTGTTCGTCAAGTTTTTGCAAGCATGTCTTTATGCACTAGCGTACCACGTATATCTAGCGAATATCATATGCCTGGTGCAATAGGTTCCAAAATCAAAGTTTCCCCGTGATGGAACAAACACATAGTTAGAGTTTCCGCTAGAAAATGCCATTTGGCAACAAAAGAAGGCATATAGATGACAAAGTTTCTAGAGCTTGATCGCAACGATACGCAAAACTTAGTAGACGAATATTGCCAATTCATTTGAAATATTAACCATACTGCTGGAGAAAGGTTCTGCGTGGTTCTTTATTGCATTCTTGAAAGTCGATTTCTGCAGGACGTTGATTCTCAGTCCTGCTCGACAGTTCCAGACTACACATTTATTATCATCTCCAATAATGCGGCGGCCCGCCGGTTGTACTTCCTGTAAGGAACTACAACCTCAACAGAAGTAGTAGGAAATCACGTCCACCATGAACGACACATTGGAGAATGACATCACGGTAACTAGTGATATCTTCAACAGTTTGTCTATCAAGGAGAAGCACGAAGAGCGAGGCGATGAGGAGCAATACCAGCCCACCTTCGCTGCACAAGTAGAATGTCTAGCGTGTACCGACATCATCCTTCAAAACTCTGCCTTCCAATCACCGTGTTTCAAACACTTCTTCTGCTACCCTTGCCTGAAGACAATGATCCCCTTGCGGCTTTCGACGAGACAATGTATCCGCCCACTTGTTGTAAATGGAAGATCGCGAAAACGACCATTGAAAGACTTCTCACGTCAGAGGAACTAGCTGGCTACCACCTCGCGGAGGTCGAATATCAAACGGAGAATCGCTTCTATTGTCCGAACGAAACGTGTAAAAAGTTCATACAGTCATCGGATTACCTCGGTGATGGTAAGATGAAGTGTCCGGGGTGCAAAACGGAATTCTGCACGTATTGCAAAGGTGTTGCTCATGGCAGCGAGTGTCAGGCAGATCAAGCGTTATTAGCACTGAAGAAAACGATGAAGGTACAGGGGTGGGTACGCTGTCCGAAGTGCAGCGCTGTTGTGTCCAAAATCGATGGATGTGCTTATATAGAGTAAGCTTTTCTCTCCTTCGCACAACGCAAGATTGCCTTCCGGCAAAACTTTTCAAGATGACACTAATATGTTCCTCCCTTTCATGAAGGTGCCGCTGCGACGCAAAGTTTTGCTACAACTGCGCCAAATTATTCACGGCTGTTAACGGCTGCCGCTGCTCTAAGGGACGTAATGCGGCCAGAAATCACGGTATAGCCATATGATTGCACATCCCGAAGTGTTATTACAGCGATCGCATCCTCAAATACCTGGTTCCTTCTCGTCCGACACGTGGAAGATCCCAAGGCTAATCATACGTGGACAAGGACTGAAGAATTGGGACTAAAACAATCCTGGACCACGATCATGTAATATAAATATTTTTCTTACTGGGGTTCAAATTTGTCAGGTCATACAGGGCAGGGGTAGCCAGCTCTGTAGAACTTTGTTTGTCAGGCATATCGCCTGGGTTGCTTTCACGATCCTTTGAATTTTGTATACCCCTGCTTATACCGAGTATGGCCTCTGAACTAGTAATAAATGTTTTCCTTGCAGAATACTGTGCTCTTCTTTTAGAGCGCTGGGGCCTGCTCGGAAGGTCCGCGAGTGTTCTGGGGACCAATGGTCTGGACGCATATTCTACTGATTGGTCCTGGTGGGTGGTGGAGATGCGTCAGCCGCAGCGAAGGAGTCATAGCTAAACACGTCATATGGGTGTGGAAGAAACAAAACAATGCGGTGGTCGAGAACTTTTCCGAAGGATTTTCTCGCACAACAATGGTGCCAAGTTGTCGCCGGTGCGAGCACAGAAAATATACCTGCGCGCCTCGAGGACACGTGTGAATATTATTTGGACAGGTCCATCAGCGATTTCGAAAATGCATAGCAAACCTTTGCGATATGTTTGTGAGGCAGAAGGCGTTGGGGTTTCCTGATTATTTGATTTTATCCGTATCGCTCAGAACAACCGGACGCACGTAATGCGACCAGGATCCATTATAGCCTAAAATAATTGTCGGTATGCATTTCTTTGTTCAATTGCTACTAATCCTTCGTGAACTGAGCCTCTGCTGGGCGTTATTACTATCGTGAATATATTACCCACTCGTTTTATTCTGCAAAATGGACTTATAGAGAGCCCGCGTGTCGAATAAGACCGCTCTCTATATATACAGTCATGTTAAGAGAGTCATTTGATATAATATACCATGTGGGCCTCGACAGACCACACTATATCTTCGTTCCGTTCTATTTTTAAAAAGGAGAGACACAAATTCGCCTTTGTGGTTGGATTTTCCGACAATTTTTTAGGGCATGGGTTCGGGGTCCCCTGATTGACTATTTCATTAATTTCGCGGCTTTTCGGAAGCTGACGGTAGATCCGCACAGCCAGGATACAACGGTTCTATTCTGGAACTGCCGTAACTGCTAGCCCTTCGCGATCAATCGGAAAGCTAGCAAATAAAGTGAACTGGGGGGAATTTCAATTGTCGGTTAAGTTCCCAAGAAAGCTTGAAGTACAACATGGCGGTGATAAGCTTTTCCAGTTCCGCACCTCAGTAATACCTTTTGGTACGTATTCAAGTATTTTCTTTTACTCAGGTTCCTTAATAAAGGAGTCCTTGCAGATCCTGTGGAACGTGGCTGTGGCTAGTAGGGGGGTCCTTGAATCCTTCCAATGAGAGCTTGAAACGGCAACGATCCAAGGATTCGGAACACAGTAATATGAGCTCATCTACAGCAGACCGCTGGGATATTATTTGAACAAAGAACTTGCAACTTTTTGTGACGGCTATTCTGTACAAGAATCAGGTTCGCCGTATTGTCAAGATGCGGTGCCTTGCATAGTCATACCATCGTACGGGCAGTTAAAAAGAACTCTGAGGTGTGGATACAGTATGCACGGTTCGCACATTTCAACTTTTTGACAGGGACAGCCTCGTTCTATGAATCGCTTATGTTTACTTTCCGGTTATACTTCCACAGATTGGACCTTATTCCGGGAATTATTGGTCGTCAATCATAGCTGCTATCTTACTCTATAGTAGTGTAATGGAATCGAATAGAGGCCTCCAGTGATTATAAAAGACAGAACATCCGGCCCTCCTGGCTACCTTCATTCGCCAGTCTCATCCACACATCTAAAACATCCTACACACGACACGCCGTCCACACTCCTAGAATACTCCTTACCTTAAACCACTCCGTAAATCATCATGCAGTTCTCCGTCGTCATCGCTTCCTTCATCGCCGCCGCCGGGTAAGCTTAATTTCCCTCTTCGCATTTCAAGAGCCCTCGTTGTAAGCTAACATTCTTCCTCATCTAACAGGCTCGTTGCCGCCAACGGCGACTTCGCATGCCTCCACAGCACACCACCACCGTTATCCCCCGCACAAGACATGCCACGGCCCCAAGTGCCTCATCGCCTGCCCGACCCCTAAGCCCTCGCTTGTCACCGTCCCTTGCAACTGCCCAACCGCCGTCGTTACGAAGTACGGCTGCCCGACCGGTTGCAACAACTGCCCCCGACGACCAAGCTGGTTCACGCTCCTTCCTGCAAGGAATTAAATTAAGTTATAATTTTTCGGGCGGGTTGTACTTTGTGTAACTGTTCTTTTGGTTCTTTGCATGTTTTAGAATAAAATTTGCATCCTTCGTGCATCATTTGTACTCATACCGGCTTTCCTTTTTGTTACTCGTCGAGTCGTTCTTCTTCAGCATTTTATTGGTGTTTCCGAAGCCCGCTGTTCTATGGATAGCAGCAATCCGGACTGGTCCTGCATGTTTACCAGATAGATCAAAGAATTTATATCTTTAAGGCTGGTGGCCAGTCGCCGCTGTAAAGTAATTGAACATTTTACGTTACATTCAGCATCATCGCCTGAATTTCTATGGGTGTTCTTTCTTTCATCATCATGTGATTGGAACCTGATAGTAAAACAAAAGATGGCTAATGAGAGAATCTCTAAAGCGAACTGACGAAGCTGAACTAGATATGCAACTGTTTGGCCATCATATGTGTATTATAGACATCGCAAAGAAGAAAAATGTGTGAGAACTATAAGACGCAAAGACAGCCTTGAAAACTTGGATGAGATACAGATTATAAAATGGCGAGCGTCTGGAATTTGTGCTACATACAATGCAGATCGCCTAAATGTGAACCGTCAGCTTGCTTTACGATGATACCACACCGCGATCTCTCACTTACCTCAATGCAGCCTCATAGCGATGAAGAGCTTTTTCTCCTTTACTCGAATTACCCCTCTCAACTACCAAAATACGCCAAACTAAAGGAAGGAACAAGATCAAACCGCTCAAAAACCTTGAAACTCCAGTAAATACGATGACATGCGTAGAACTGAACTCTTCTTTTCAGTCTCTCCTCTACCTCGGAACACATCCTTGATACTGTCCAGTACCAACGTTATAGTATGGCTTACAAGTCCCATACTTGAGTCCACAACTATAGCAAAAGCTCGCTCCGCATCGACACCTGTATTATCGACCCGCAGTATATTAGCACGAGATTAGGCGAAATGACTCATTGAACCGTTGGGTGTCCGTCCCGCAACGTGGATACGGAACTTACGTCATATGGTTACAGCCAGCGGTCCTCTCCACGATATTCATACACTTGAAACACCTCCTCCACTTCTCCTTATCGGCGATGCCCAACACCTTTTCCAATCCGCTATCCCACTACAATCCGTCTCGAAATGGAACTCCTTCTTACAACCCGTACATGTACCGCCTTTGCACCTCCGGCAAACTACCCTACCCCACCTGTACTCGATGATACCCCTTCGGAAGTGGGATGAACTTCCCGCATGACGGTTTCGCACAGTAAAATCTCTCGGGTGCTGGAGTCGACCACTCGCGCTCCCCGAGGCGGTACAGGTAGTACTCGTGCTTCGTGAGAGCATTGCGGATGGAAGTAGACGGGATCGTTGAGCAGCAACGCGGCGGATACATTGCTTCGTCGACGGTTGAGAGCATGATGAGGGATTTTAGACAGGAGCGGCAGTAGATGTGGCCGCAGCTAGGAGGGTAATGCAGCGACGGATGGAGATGCTGTCGGAGCACGCGAGGCATTCGACTGTGGGCACCGGTACAGCGGGACGGTGCTTGGCGGTGGTAGAGCGGAGAGAGTAACGAGGCCGGAGTGAGTAGCGAGAGGATGAGTCATCGGGGCTGGGCGGCGGAGGAACCGGACCGGCGCTTCGGAGCGCGTATGGGGATTGATGAGGGGTCTTGGAAGTGCTGGACAGTGGCTTATTGTCCGTAAAGACCGGGGGTTTGATAGGTGGAAGGGCCACGGGAGAAGGCGTTGAAGCAGCGGGAGGAGTCGCGACGGGGTAGGATATGATATGGTCTGAGAAAGACAAGACGCATTAATTCGACCGATAAGTCGAAGATTCAAACGGAAGCAAAGGGGGAAGGGGATTACCTTGCTATCCACCTCTTTAGCCGAGTTGCGAAGCTTATACGTCGACCGCTGAGTCTGTTTCCTCTCTCTGAGCGGGGCACTCGTCTTTGGCTCATTGGAGTCATCGGTCGTGGGCTACCGGGCGTTCTAGCCATCTCGAGGGAGACGTCGCGCTCGCGTCGCGTTTACAAATTCCTTTGTCAGTCGTTGCGGTGAGGCTCTTCGGGAGCTAGTCAGCCTTGGCAACGAAGAAGCTATAATCTCGATAGATTGATGGAGTCTTATGAAGCTGTCTGAATGAACTTGACCAGACGCGTTGATGCTTCCTAGGAACTCTTACAGCGCGAACAATGCTCGGATTAATATAGAGATATAATAGGTGAAAGGGACGCGATGACGAAGGAAGGGAGGAGAGCTCACGCAGTTATAGCTCTTCCGACGCCAAGACGGATGGAGTCATTCGTGTGGGGCGAAATCCAGATCACTACAAAAAAATACGTGCAAATTACCAAAAGCGCATCTAGCGTCAATAAACCATACACGTGATTGATATCAGAACGAATGGCGGGCGTATGGGAGGGTAAATGCCCTTCGATGGAAGTAATGGTATAAGTTTGTCTTATTGCGAAGTATGAGTAAGCCTATAGAACGCTTCAGGACCTCCATACCGCTTTTTCGGAAGCTATTAGTGATGAATTTTCTACATCCGTTTAGCTACTTGATTCGAATCCAACGCGGAGACATCCATCCTTACAGCTTTCGTTACTCGGGTTTTCTCACGAGCGCCATTCCCCCCCGTCAATGAACTTCACGGACTGCTCCCGGATCGTCTTAACCTCGGAAGAGGGTGGTGAGAGGACCACTGCGGTGACGTCAGAATCCAATATTTCTTTGATATTGCTCGGTCAATTTTCGTAACTATTTGAGATTTCACGATAATAGCGGCCTATAGTTATTTTATGTAGGATGAAGATTAAAAATTGTTAATTGCATGAAGAACAAAACTATCTACCGAGGGTAGTATCCTGCCGTTTATATACAAAAGGAATTCCATATAAAACGAATCTTCACGATGTTAATATCTCGCATCGATACATACCGTTTATTACAGAGCTTGGCCGAGGTCGGTTGATACATAGCGCTGCGGGCAATTCTCGATATATTTATGTCATTTAATATTCCTTTACTACTTACATCCAACAGCCTCCTTACCCGCTGCGGCCGAGGCCTCCCTATTCTTTACGATCTAGAATAGGGCGCACTCCTAGCGCCTACCTTAGTTTAACGAATGCCGGTAGAGCTAGCGGTTTAGTAAATATATCGGCGACGTTATCGGCCGATACGACGCGCGCTAGCGCGATCTATAATCTTTAATTTTCTCCCTAATAAAATAATATTTAATGTCGATATACTTAGTTCGTTTATTAACGTTGCGAGCCGCGTTTATAGCTAGGTAGTAGGCGCTCGTATTATTAATTTTTAATTTAACGGGAATTATCTTCTCGTTGCTAGTAGCCCCGGTCTGCTAGTTTATAAGTAGACTTAACCGAAGTATCCTTCTAAGCTATACTACTCTTAAGTCGCGGCGCTAAGTACCGTATATTCTACCTCCGTTATTAAAATGGCGACGGTAGTTTATTTACGAGATACGAACGATACTACTTCTTCCGTATATTATAAAGGCGTAGCTACTAACTAAGCGGCGATCTTTAGCTCGAGCGAAGTCGCTATCTATATATCCCTAAGGCTATATCTCTCTATCGGTACTACTTGGGCCGAAGCGTAGGCTATACTTACGCGTCTTCTATAGATAGCGTAGTAACCGCTATATCGCGGTATATTACGAGTCCCTAGGTATATAGTAAAGGTAGCTAATTCTAACTAAGCGAAGGCTAGTTCTAGGCGCGTCTAAACCGTTAAATACTAAGTTCCTCTAAGTTTACTACGATAGTCTTTCGGTCTAACGATTTAATTCTCCTCGGGACGGCGTAGCGCGAGATATTAAATTATTAGTATCGCCGCGACTACGTAGTTCTATATACTATAACGTTAAAGTAATCTATCGATATACGCCTCTACGATAAGTATATCGTTCTTTTACGGCGATTCCTCTCGATTTAAGCTCCTAAGAAGTATACCGCGTCATTAAATTACTTAATATTAAGCCGTTTAAATAACTCTTCTTTAATCTTATCGGCTAATTTATTATATAATAATAATAAGTTATCGATAAATATAAGAATATATATACTAACGCCTCCCGTATCGATATCTCTTAAGCTATAGTATATACTCGTATTATAGAGTAATCGATATAATCCTATACTAGTTAGTACTTTATAAAGTTTACTATTCTAGATTAATAGCGAGATACGTAGGCTATATATTAATTTAGTAAGGCGGAGTAGTATACTGCGCTTTACGCGTTAGTTCGTTAAGAGTCGTTCTATATTAGTATGTACTCTTTAGGCGCGAGTATATTTACTTACTAATTAGGCGCTAGATTCCTCTAAAAATATAGAGGTAATATCTCTATATCGTACCTCGAGATCTAACGCGGCGGCTACCGCTAGAATAGCGCGGGCTATAGAGAATTTAACGACTAGTAAATATATATCGTTATTTTATTAATCCTATAGATAGCCTAGAACTACTAGTCTTACCTTATAGTGAACGATCTTATTCTAAGCGTTTTATTTACGGCGAAGTATCTACTTTAGCGGTAGTAGACGCTACTACTCGATTTTTCTTATACTCGTTTAAATCAATTCCTATATACTATACTTTTCTAATAAGAGTAGTTCTTTCTTTATTACTATCTATTATTTTACTTTCTCCGGCGATTATATTACCTAAGCGTAGGTAACGATATCTAGATCTCCGATATCCTAATATACGGCGAGGGCTACCGCGTTGGTAGGAGTTAAGGAGCTACTCTAAGCGGCGAGTATAGAATTATTATACTCGATCTATCGCGGTAGATTTAATCTGGCGGCTATCGTAAAATAAGAGGTTTATAGTACTTACGCCGAGTTAGATTATATACTCTAACTATCTTGTCGCTACCTTTAAATCCTATATATTTCCCTTTCTATACTCTTATAGCGAGTTTATTAGTAGGATAATAATTCTTTACCTATATATTAGTACTAAACGGGTATAGTTTACTAATATCTAGTTTATAGCCTCGATATGCCTCGTAGGGCGTCTTACCGCGAAGTACCTTCGTAGGTAATATATTCCTTAGTTTATAAATATATTAAGCGGCTTCTCCCTATAGATAAAGTAGTAGATCTATATTATAAAGCGCCGCGCGCGCCTTATTTATAATAGTTAGTAGAAAGCGTTCTGCTACTCTGTTCTAGCTATAATCGTTCGGCGTATACCGCTACTACTCGATACCGTATAAGGCTAGCATATCCTTAAATTTGCTATCGTTTAACTAATCGCTATACTTACCGCCGCTATTATAATGAACGACGAGAATAGGGTATAACGGTACTAAATCGTAGCTTCTCGAGTTAGAGCGCTTTGCGGCGTATTTAATAATTCGCGCCTTAATCTATTTATTTATTATCTACTAATTATTCTTCTTATTACTATATAGAAGTATCTAGCCGTATCGAGTTGTATCGTTAACTATACTATTAAATCTACTACTATTTCCTAAACTCTACTATTTACGGGGCGCTATCTATATATCTATATAAATCTTTCGTAGAGGCGTGGTTTCTCGAGTCGTTAGCGCTCGGGCGTTTAACGGCATATACTTACTTATTATATATACTTCGTAGGGACGTTAAATATACGTACCCTCTATAATAGTTATACCTAGATCTTATAATAAACGACGAAGATTAATTTTATTTAAATAGCTAAGGGCCTAGTACTATTCCTACGCTATTCACTCTATCCTTACGACGAGCGCCTATTTACTATATATTGAGCTAGTTCGTGGTGGTTTATTACTATTTTATAGCTATAGGAATATCCTTTCTACTTAGGCGCTTAAAGAGCGATTTTACCCGTTTTATAGTATTAAAACGTTAGTACGTCTTAATCTGAGAGATTAAACGTAGTCTCGTTTAACTAACTGTACTACTGATAGTAGCTTAGCTTATCTAAATTCCTTATAATAATAGACGCCGGTTATCGTAACGACTCGGTGTTTACTATTAATATTTACTTTAAGGCGTACGTTTCCGATATAAGTAACTAAAACGACGTAATTATCCCCTATACGTACGCGGCGAGGTAGTTTAAGCTATATCGGCTCCGCGAAATCTTCCTATTATCCTATAATATAATTACTATTTACGCTATCGGCGTACTACTAACCGTTATTTAAACTAGCACGGTACGCCTCGTAATACTATTCTAAAGTATTATTATTTCGCTTATATTTTACGGCTATCTATATTTATTTTTATCTTCTTTATAGTTTACGGCTAAAGCGGCGCCTTCTAGCTTATAGTTAGACGCGTAGTTAGCGGCGGGCTAGCGTAGAAGAAGTCTATCTCGTTCCTCTAGCGTTATCTAAATAATACTATTAGCCGGCGCTATCTCTATAATTAAACCAGTCTAAAATCCTTCTTATTACTAGCGTTAATCGTAAGATCGAACGCTATAGTAGTAGTACTATATATAGCTATATTCTCCGTATATATAGTACTATACTCCCTACATCGATACGCTTCGCGGTAGCGCGCCTTACTAATTACTATAGCTACTAAATCCTTTGCGGCTAAACTTCTAGAGAGCGTCCGCGCTATCTTAATACGTTCTACTTCCTTTTACTACTATCGGTATTTATATTACTACTAATATCCTTATTACCGCGCCTATTCTTATTACTATATAGCCATATCGTTATTACTCTTATTCTTTTTTCCGGGCGCGGCTTATATCGGCGCCGGATTTATCGTACGTAAGCTTCTATACTTTCTAACGTACTTCTTTTTAGCTTAGTAGACTTATTACTTACTCGAGATTATCATAACGCCTCCTACTACTATTAGTAACGTAATAAAAGATAATACGGTATTATATAACTTAGCAATCTTTAAGATATTCTTAATAAGCTAATTATCGCAGAGTCCCGAGTCAAGAGCCTTTAGTTTACCTACTATCCTTTCGCGCGTTAATATACGTATATATAGTATCGTCGTCTTCCTAGTATATACTTATTAGCTAAAGTTCTAATATTTACCGATTCGTCTCGTTATTTACGAAGTTTATAGATTTAAGGGCTATCTAAACAGCCTATACCCTTCGTTTTCGGCGTCAAAGTAATAATCTACTCGATTCCTACCACAGAAGTAATAAGTACTATCACCGCATCGTAACGAGCCTATTCATCTTTACTAAGCTTCTCATCCGAGGTCTTAGATTTTACGATAGTATCGCGAGCTTTAATATACGCAGTTCTATAAGCATACGCCTCTCCAGAGTAGCTAGTCGCTACTCTACTTAAGTAGTAAAATAGATTATAGCGAATCGTTTATTATACGATACTAGATAGCTCGGGTATACTCGGCGCTATACGATAAGTATCTTCTATTAGGGTTAGCGGGCGTGATATTAGGATTATTTACTCTACTATAGCCGAGCGTACTCGTAATACCTCGCGACAGCGCGACGGGCGGCGAGATAAGAATAGAGTTATCCTTAAGAACGTACTACGTCACGAGCTTCGCGACGTTACTATCTAAGATCCAGATTACCGTTTTAAGATAGCGCGGGATGTGGCTATTACTTTTATATAATATTACTACCATATAGGATAAAGATTAAAAAATTATTAATTATATAAAGAATAAAACTATCTACCGAGGTAGTATCCTGCCGTTTATATATAAAAGGAATTCTATATAAAACGAATCTTTACGATGTTATATCCTCGTATCGATACATGCCGTTCATTATAGAGCTCGGCCGAGGTCGGTCGATGCATAGCGCTGCGGGCAATTCTCGATGTATTCGTGTCGTTTGATGTTCCTTTACTACTTACATCCAACATTTTAGATCTAAAGAAATATTTAGGTGCCCTCAATGAAAGTTTTCCGTGGAGAGTAGAAGTTTGTTATCATTATTGCTTCCCAGAACTCGTTTTAGTACCCTGCAAACTTAAGGATATGTTTAGTATTATATGTTGGATGTTCTATTCGCCGCCTCCTAAACTGCAGCTTACGCCAGTTCAAAAACATCAACCTAACCATTTTACGAATTCCTCAATTTCCTCGAATATATCAAGCAAATGAACCCGACTTGCAGAACTCGCGCTTTTCCCTCGAATGGAGCATTGGATTACTTAGTAGCCGTCCTCCTTGTACACCCATATGGTAAAGACACTTGCAATAATTCTCGCCGCCCCTCATTTTGTATTCGCGATCGCATTTGTAGCAGAAAAAACCGCCACATCGGCACCTAAAACCAGAGAAAAGTAAGGTTGAGGCCCACTCTTATTAGCAAAAGCAAAGCTTTCTTACTGACGTCGAGAATATAGAGGGCGTACATACGAGATTGCATTGCAGCCTTCAATACGTTCCACCATAGTGTTACATTTGGGGCATTTCTTCCAACCATTCTTCGTACCAAGAGCCATGATCTGTTAATTTCGCCATCCTGGCTACAGGCATCCTCGTGGAATGCCTTCTTGCAGTTCGTACACGCATAGGTCTTGCAATCCTTATCCGGACAGATCACTTTCTCCATTTTCCGGTAACTTTCCCGATAAGTCTGCTGCACTGCGGATCGGGCAATACAACCTATCTTTTGGAGGGATTTGTACTCTTCCGCCTTTGCGAGGTATTCCTTTAGCTCCTTCTTATTCAACGCACCGTTGATGACGCGCCTCTGATTGCTTCACTACAGCAGGAAGGGGGATACATTGACTCGTTCTTGAGGCATTGAGAATCATTGCCTTTAGGCATGGGCGGCAGAAGTCATGACTGCATCTGAGATTTTAATAGCTTTGGCTTTGGAAATGGCTTCCAGCACGCGACGCACTGGTGGTCGCGGGGGACGGGCACGTATTTAGTACGCTTGTTCGGGCGCGGAGTTGGATCACTCTCGCTGAGCGTTTACGAGGATTAATAGCGTCCTTGGTGTGGCAAGAGTCGTAGCGTGGTGAGTACTGTCCTTCTCCCTGTCACTCACCGTAACAGTGAGCTCAGAATTTGTCGCCTGGTTGGTCGGAATCTGATCACCATGATCGAGAGTTTCAGGTTGCTCGTTGATTTGGTTGCATCGTGGTTTCGGTCTCGGCGTGGAGTTCCTCGATTTCATTCTCTGAGAGTTCCTGTTCTTCGGCGGTGACTTGCGATCTGCAGGTCTCAGATTCTACATCTTCTCCGGGGGCGTCGTCTTCTTCGGCGGCGTCTTGGGTATCGATTGCCTCATTGGTTCTGTCTTCACCTTGATCTTCAACTTCGTCCTCAACGTCTTCTACCTCATTTTCATTGTCTTCGCCTTCGCTCAAGCTAAAATCTGGCTCCACATGCTCGTTTTCTTTCTCGTGTTCTTTGAGGTTGTGGGCTTCGACCGCCGGTTTAGTGGGCCTCAAGGTCAGGCTGTTCATTTACAGTTTTTTCCTAGTAACCTTTTGATGATATTTTCGGTGACTTCGTTTTCCTTGTCGCTGGACTCATTATTATTCTTATCAGCGGATCCTTTATCGAAATGACTGTTACGAGTCGGCAGTGTCCCGTGATTTCCGCTCTGATTGCGATTTTGAAGGGGTGCCGGTACCGAGTGGATGGCACCCGGAGGACCGTTGGTCTTCTTAGTAGCTTCTTAAAGACAGCCTTCAATGGAGCCCGGTCGCGCTACGGATGGCTTTAGTACCGCCATTGCAGTAATTTTAGGTATTATCAAGTAATGAACGAGTGGAAAGGCTAGTTTATTATTTTGAACAGCAAATATTAAGGATTACCACCGATGTAAGTTTTTTAAATAATTATGTGATTTTCTTGACGAGCTGTTAGTGAATGTAAATAGTTTGGAGATGCGTATATTGTATATGGTAAGAGATGAGAGAAGAAAAAAAGACAGGAAGACCTCGACGTCCAATGAAGGGGTATTTATAGACGTTGTAGAGTCCCTATCTCGCTCTATCGAGTTCTATGACATGTAACCTTTCTGTTTCCTTTAAACGTTGAGGAAGTATCGAATTGAACATTCTAAATGTTCGACGTTACGAACATGGACTCCAGTCGAACAAATACCACTCGGAACCAATAATAGTTGTGACGAGGAAATTCTATGGACTCAAAGAGAAACCTCGAGTGCGTAACTGTTCTGCAAGATTGTTTCTAGTTTCCTTGCGATCTACACGGGGAGAATGTTCGAGGAAAGAAAAAACTATATGAATCCAGAAAAAAAGGCAGCAGACTCGTAGCTATGGCATCGAAATTGGCTTTGGATCCCAAGATCTTCCTGTAACTATACTCAAAGTAGAAGCTTAACAAGACCAGCTGGAAGCAGAATACTCTACGGACTGTATCCGCATTTTCTGGACGAAAGAACACATTCAATAACTTAGGAATTGGCACAAGATGCCGAACGGTATGGATGCTTCGATAGTATGCAAGGTGATTCACTAGCCTCCCTTAACTCCTCTAACTATCACCCAGCATACTTAAGTAACTCAGTAAAGAACAAATTAGCTGCAATACTAGATTTCCTGGTATTTCTTTGAGAGTTTATCAGGTTAAATGCGAGTACTTTGCTGCTTTCTCGTGTGAAGAACCCTAAACTGACGTATTTTCTCCCGGAATCTATTCGTGCTTAATTAATTCTTTTACTTCTATCCTTTGCATAGGCATATCTCCTGAATTTTCCAGGAGTTAGCAAAGCTTTCAGCACTCCCAATTAAGGCCTGGGCTGCACACATTTGCAGTACCACTTCCCACCGCACACATAGCAAAATTCGTACCCACAAATGCACCTGGTAATCAATCAAGTAAATGATTATTAGCTCCAGCATATCAGTAACGAATGGGTGATCAGAAAGGAGCGTAGTAGATACTCACGTCATGTGCCTACAGCCTCCATTTCTTTGATAACTGCCTGGCAGTTAGGACATCTTTTCCATTTCTTCCGTTCTGCGAGCTGCAATACCCTTTGAAGTCCCTTATCTGCCCTGCATTCGCCTTTGTGATACTCTTGCTTACAGTGCGTGCAATCTCGGTACCGCAGCCTGCAGTTGACAGTGATCCTACCTCCGTTGCTTCCCCTTCTCGCATCTGGGATAAAGGTGCTGCACATAGGCTTCGGACAGTAAATGCGCTCTTTGGGATCAACTTTGTATACCTCCTCGGCCTCGTGGTATTGCTTCAACTCTAGCTTATTGAGAGCCTTCTCGATGAAGTCGATGGAGATTTCTTCTTTACAGCAGCTGGGCGGGTAGAGCGATTCGTCCTTAGCTGTCAACATCACCATTGACTTTAAGCATTTACGGCAGTAGTGATGAGAGCACGGAAGGTTGGTCAAGGTCTTCCTAGATTTGGGAGGCGGTCTCCGCAGGCAAGGCATTCGACCTTCGGATCGGTTTCTTAGTTCGCGGACGTTTCTTTTCTGTAATCGGCTCTTCTATATCCATATTCTCCCCGCAGCGTTTCCTTTTCCTGGAACTTATGGAGGAAGCTGCAGGGCTAGCGGTAGCGTGGTAGACTTCAGCCGAGGATTTCTTTTTTATTGCCGGGCATCCGAGCCGTTTGCCTTCGCGGGTTTTATGGCTGCCGCTGATGTCCCTGTAACGGCGAAGTGGGTTGTACGCTTCGGCGGACTTTTCCAACGGGTCTCCAACTGATGTTTCCTCTGAGTAAGCTCATCGAAAATCGCTTGAAGAGCTTTCACGTCTTCGTCTCCATTAATATTATCATGTTCTCCCCCTTGCCCTTCTTCATTAGCATGCTTTTTCCTTCTCTCCTCTAGCGTCCGCCCTGTTGGCTGGACCTTCTTTTTAGCGTATGTATTGGATCCAGCTTCACTATTCTTTGAAGCATTCGAGGTCGCGTTAGTTCTGTCATGTGTCGCCTTCTTAGACAGTTTTTGGTCCCCGAGGTCGGAAATTTTGGCCGTTTGTACCATTTTCTTTCGTTTTCTACTATCTATGGAGCATGAATTGAGATATTCTTTTTTCTTTTTTAAATGTCAAGAGCTAGTGACTTTCGTTAACGTTTTATATTTAAAGGTCTAGCGGAGCACTACTAGACTCTTCGGATAAAAATTTGCAAAACCGGCCTCTCAAGGCCTTGACTAATGAGCACTAGGAAGTTTCGATTGTGCGCTTCGATTAATATGTACTAATATCTAGCTATCGTTGACTCACGCCTGTCCTTCCTGTTGAACAAAGAGTCTGTAGCCGCGGAAAAATGGAGATGGATAGCCATAGAAGCGAGTGGTAGACTTATTTGACTTTATCGCTCGTATGCTTGTACTTTAATATCGCTTTATCAATAGGAGGATTGAACGTGCTACAGGCGCCTGAATATACCATTGAACCTTATTGTTAAAAACCCTCAACTGGGCTTAGCGGTATCTAAATTCCACCACAAAACTGCGGAGGTTACAAAAACAGGAGCACGTGTGAAACAGAACTGCGCCTTGTCATGGCCGAATAGCGGGTCCCACAATTTAGACAACCTTATCTCTAAGAATCCTGACTTTATCCTCAAAATCTTCCCTATTTGGGGCCTTCGAGCGGTTCGACGGCCGCTTATGATATACAAAAGCGCGCCCGCATCTGCACCTGTATATAAACGCGACCCGATTAGCTTTTACATATATAAGTTATAGATCTTCTTCTCACTATAGAAAACCCTTACAGTACGTGAGAACAGCCATAAGTTTTCTCTATCAAAGTTCCGCAACCAGGACATGTATTCCATTTCTTTTTCTGTGCCAGTTTTCGGATGCTCTGCAAGTCCTTGCCATTCGTACATTTACCCTAATCATATTCTCTTCCGTAGTTGGAGCAAATTTGTGTGCGGCAGCCCTTTTTGGTGCATTTTATTCTGTGTGTCCCCGTTTCGGGGCTTGATACTCTCGCCCGTGAGGTCAATAAAAGTGCCGCAGGATGTCTTCGGGCAGTATAAACGCTCATTCGGTGCCGTCTTGTATTCGATTTCAATTTTCTTAAGCTTGTTCAGCTCTTTTTTATTCAATGCCTTCGCGATGATTTTATCGGAGAAGGCGCCGTCACAACATTTCGGCGGATACATCGCCTCATCCGTGAGGCACACCAAGATCATGGTCTTCAGACATTTTCGACAAAAGTCGTGGCCACACTCACCGGGTGCCGCAATCGCACGTCGTTCAGCGAGCAAACCGTTACACGCTACGCATTCTAGCTTCGGCTTTCTGGTCTGACGCTGAAGCTTTGGTGATCTTGTAGGCTCAGGCGCGCTGCCCCCGTCGGCACTGGCATGTTTTCGTTTTGACTCGGGTGGTTGAGGTTCCGTATTTTGATTACTTTCGTCCTCTACGGGGATTTTTTTGTTTCCGTAGAGAATAGGTGCGCTTTGCTTACTTGAGGTTTCACTCGCAGGCGTTTCTCGTAGCGGTGAACTCGTCTGCGGTACCCGGTCGTAAGTGAAAAGAGCTGGATGGGAAATAACGAATAGCTACAGTACAGTAAGCATATAGAGCATGTAGTAGACGTCTATAGATTTGTAGAACGTATTGTTATTCCATGAAATTCTCTCTGTTAAAGAATTACTGCTTGACGACGCTACTGAACCACACAGAACATCCCGCCGCGACCCAAACATCTGCGAAATCATGAACGCATTTCCACAACTCTTTTATCAGAACATTAATGTAGGAAAATCACCCTGTAAACCGAAAATTATGAAATAAAAGGAAGAATAGAAAAGAAAGCCGCTCGTAAAAGAACCAAAAAGAAACTTTTTGCAAAAAAATATCAAGAACGTGAAGAAGAAGAAGAATAATTCAAAAACCGACAAAGAAAGAAAAAAAAAAAAGCAAGGAAACCACCAGCAAGTAAGAGAGAAGCAACTACATATTCGGCAAAGTCTGAGACCCCAGAAACCCTCGAAGTTCCAATTCTCGATATCGTCGCCGAAGAAAGCTCCGCCGAACTCAAACTCGTTCAGATTCATGTTATGGAAAACTGGCTGCGCGGGAATCGGAGGTAACGCCGGCAACGCCGGCGGTACTATCGCATTCTGCCGTGGATTTGCGCCAGAGGATTCGGGCGGCAGCGGCAGTACCCGTCGGACTTATCGCCTCCGCACCTGTAGCAGAACAGGCGACCGCATCGACACCTAAAAAAAAAAAAAAAAACCATAACAGATTAGCGCTTGATCTCCTCCTCGTAGAGAGCTGGATGATACAATCCAGAAGGAGGAAGGATCACCTACACCATATTATCGCACCCGTAGTCCTCTGCACCATATTATCGCACCGGGGACACTTCTGCCACTTATGCTTCTTCGCGAGGCTCATGAGCTCCTTCATCTCCTTGTCCACCAAACCCGAACAATCATCCTCGTGAAACTTGCTCTTGCAATTCATGCATATCTCCGTCTTACAACCTTTTCCGGACAGCGTACCTTCTCCACCCCCGCGATCATCTTTATCGGCATATTCTCCAGCGGGATAAACTTCCCGCACGCGTCACTGGGACAGTATAAACGGTCTTTTGGAAGGGTTTTGTATTCTTCTTCTTTGCATTTATACCGCTTGAAATCGCGCTGGCATAGCGTCGCGGAGATCGTCGAGAGGGGATGTTTTTGTTCGGGCAGCAGTGGGGCGGGTAGAGAGATTCGTCGGTTATTGTAAGGTTTATGAGCGTTTCAGGCAAATTTTGCAGTAGTGGTGCCCGCAGCCGACGGGGTGGCGCGGCTGAGGAGGATGGTATCGTTGCAGGCGTTGCATTCCACGCGAGGGGCCTTTTCACGCTTTTTGCGTGGAGTGGTCGTGGTGGAGTCGCTTCTTTTCCGTTTTACCGGGGTCGATGGGGTATCGGTGTTGTTACGTCGACGATGTCTTTCCTGTCCTCGGGGATAGAGCCTGGTTGACCGGAGACGCCTTATTGTTCTCCGCTGCTTCGGTCTTAATATCCGGAGGATAGGTGCCGGTTTCACCACGCCGGTCGGGAATCCGCCGACGTTCATGACGAAGTGGTCGAAGAAATCGCCGAACCCCTCCGGGAACGATGGCAGAGCCTGCGCGATGGCCGGGCTTGCCCACAGCGGCGGATTTCCTTTCGCGTCTTCAACCTTGAAACTACCGAAGCCGGGCAACGCCGTGCTATTGGTGTTCGGCCACGCCGTCGTATTTGAGTAGTTTGCAGTATTTCCGTAGTTATTGATCCCCGAGCCATGCCTGCTGTCGATTATCTCCATCGTGTTCATGATCATCCAGTCGGAGCCTCCCGATTTTGTATCGACGTCGGCCTCCGAGCGGAGCTCTTGGACGCGGCGGTCTAGCGGTCTCGCCGCCGCGTACAGCATCGTAAAAAGAATTTCCTCCCTCCGGTAAAAACCTCCCAAGCTAATTTTTTACTCCTTTTTCAAATGTGCTTAAGAATAATTCCTGGCGATTTAGAATGAAGTTTTGAAGTAAAATACAGTATCACGAATCAAGGGATGGGCAATGAAAATCCAAAGTCCCTCGGAGGTGGGGTAGAGGATTTCTTTGTCCTTTCTTTTATGCACTGCTGTGCTGTTGGGTGTTGGAACGAGGTTCCAGAATCACGGCCTTATATCCGGCCTTGACAAAGTCCATACACCCATTCTTTATTTTTCCTATTAGCAATAGATGACTCAAATCAGAGCCGCGAAGGGAAAAATGGTACTTGAGTATTCTATGCGATAACGTTAAGACTACAAGTATTAGTACCCAATACTTATCAGCCTTGCCTATTGGTCACATATATCCTATAGGAAACATCAAACAGTCCTGTACACCCATTCTGCCGTATTTGCTACGATATCTGGTGCTATCATTCGCGAGAGGGGAAGGAAGAAAATGGTCGGCGGCATGATAGGACGAGGCTGCGGAGCTAGCGAGGGATGGAGAAATGGCCGAGTTTTTTTTCGCGACCAATCAGATGTCGCCTTGTTGTGACACGTCCGGGACCTTCCCTTTCCCAGGATTCACGTACATACATGTACATCACGAGGTCACATTCTCGAAGACAACCTAGAGAAAGTACAAAGACCTTTACCGTGACCTGGTGGCCTTTCCCGATTAATTCCCGGTTCACCGGATGGGATAGGGATTGTAATAGCCGCGATTAGCCGCGAATGAGATTGGTTGACAAGGGTCGCCCAATATGGTATCATTTATGATTTATCCGGATCTATTTGTTTTGCTCGGAAGAACCCTCACTACACCCGGGCAGGTATTTTACGATTCACTACCCTGAGTTGATCGGGTGTTATATGTCAAACTCAGCGGCCGAGGCTGTGTTATTTGTTCTAGTGCAAAGGCAGAACAGTTCTTCAGATTGCGAGAGGCATCGTGGGAACATTTGCTCTTAGCATCATATGCTACATTTGGAGGTATAATATCTCGTAAAATGGGGGAAATATTGAGTTACTCGTCTGGGGAAGGATCCGCTAGCTAGAGGAAAACATAATGGCTCATATATCAACAGAGATACTACAGCGCGGATAAGTATCGAGGACGGTTGAACCCGTTGAACCGACATCTAGCTAAGGGTTCTCCAGATACCCGCCCAGAGACTTTGCCGGCATCAATGACAACCTCCTTTATCACCCCAGAGCTACCAGTACTGGCCAACACCTATACGGCTGACGCCGGCTTCCCTCCTTCGCCCTTTTGCGACCGGGCAACCGCACACCGGTTCCTAAGAGCGAAGATTTTCCAAGCCGATACGTTCATCGTCGAGTGAGAATCTGATATATCGGAATTGTATGTTAGCCTTCCTAGGCCTATAAAAACAGCTGCTTAAAGAGGGAAATAGTCCAAATTGTTCTTATTTCTTTAGAACTATTTATTTATTTCTTTTCAAGGGCTTTTTGATCTGCCATAATTAAAACCTTTCCACTGTTTATTCCTTCAATTTTCTTGAACAATTATTAATCGTCAAAGGAAACAATTAACATCAATCTATAGTCACTGTCTAAAAGGTACCAGAAAAGCTCATACGCTACATTCTCTCTATTATCTCGGGCTTCTTCAAACTTACACGATCTCCAACGTTTAAACGTCGATCGGCATGAGGCCCTCACCGTCCTCTCGCTCCTCGAATCCCAACTATCAACCCTCGACGCTTCCCTCCTCCCGCGAGCGGGCCCGAAGACATCCGCCGCGGTCTCACCTCTCTCAACCGCGCCTCCAACCGCTAACCACAAATGCACCGCCTGAAACTCCACGCCCGATTCCTCCGCCGTCCTCCTCCGCTGCGGCCACGCCTACTGCAAGTCCTGCATCAGCAAACTCATCACCGACGCCATCAACGACGAAAACAAGGGCAAGTTATCCGCCGAAGTGCTGCGATGCTACTATCCCGAAGGCTACTATCGCGGAGGTACAGTATTAACGGCCGCGGCGGAGCAATTGAAAACGATGAAGAAGAGGAACGCGGACTTACTCAAGGCGGATAAACAGCGTAAGCGCGCGAAACAGGCGAGCTGCCGACACGACGAAGGGTGGGAAGAGGATCGATGGCTATAGGAGGGGTGGGTTTAAGTGCGGATTCGGAGGGTGTGGGAGGGTTAACTGGAAGTTCGGGTTTAGGTGTAAGGGGTGTAAGATGGACGGCTTGTCAGGGGTGCTCTAAGGAGTCCCGCAATCACCAATGAGAGACCAAGTGTTAGGGGATGATTAACAGGGTACGGTGGCATAACAATAAGAAGCGGGTTATTAGTTAGCGTCATAGCGATAAGGTGCAAGCAAGAGAGGATGAAAGGCTCATCTTATGTTTCCCATATTTCTAGATTCTCTTTTGCTTCAAAAGCAAAATCTCCCTCTCTATGCGCTATCCACTCTCGACCCTCTCCTAATCAATGTAATGGGGCGTATTTAAGAACCTTCTAAAGCAATAGTCTTTGCTTCCTAAGCCGAGTCATCAACGAACGTGAAGGGAGGTCCGCTAGTACCGTAGAGTTGAAATCTGGACAACTTTCCGCTCCCTCGATCCTTTTCACAAGGCTTCCCCGAACCTCCACATCAAATGAAGGGACAGACAGATGAAGGTTGAGCGGATAATAATAGGAAGCAATACAGGTTTATTATTCCTTTTGAAAGAAACCATCGGGCTAGAAACGAGCCTTTACATCTAGGACTAAGGGGGAGGGGGGGGGGGGGGAGTGGTGTATCTACACCTTTTTCTGTTAAGTATTATCAGTTATGTTATTTCTCCCTCCTTAATCCTCCAGTTAATCCTTTCCCCAGTTTTTGTCTATTCTTTGCGCTCCATGTTCCTCCCCTCTTAATATAAGTACTTATAATGAAAGTAAAAAGCATCCTCTTAATCCGCCCCATGTCCAACTTGAACACCATCTTTCCCCTTAACGCTCCCATAACACTCGAGGCACGAGTTCATCCTGCACCCCTTACAAAGCATCGCGAACCTCCACTCCTTCCTCCCGCACATCTGGCAGCTCCAGCCTCCCTCCTCTGCCCCTGTACTCTCTTCCACTTCCCGGAGTGGTCGCAACGTTTCTGTTCCGCGCGCTTCTGCTCGCTGTTTTCGCGTTCGTGGTCGGGGATCTCCCTAGAGAGTGGGATCTTGTTTGTTGCTGAACTAGAGCTTGACGTTGTTGCTGTTCCTGTTCGGCTAGGATCAGACGCTGCCGTTTGGCCCGTTGGCGCTGTTGAATAGCCACGAGACGCCTTTCGGCGATGCGACGGCGCTCATCGAGGCGGCGTTCTTCGGCGATGCGGCGTTGTTGGACTGAGCGGGCGTTCTCGACTAGGCGGCGTTCTTCCGCGACGCGGCGCTCCTCGGCAATACGACGCTCTTCAGCTAGTCGTGCTTCCTCCGCAATACGAGCTTCTTCCGCCAAACGTGCCTCCTCAGCCAAACGTGCTTCCTCGGCAAGGCGTCGTTCCTCAGCGATGCGTTGTTCCTCCGCTATCCTTGCCTCCTCGGCCTCAAGGTGTAGTATCCACAGCTCAGCCACGATCCTCTGCCCCTGAACGCGTACAACGAACCTTCCCGGACGCGCTAGTATGGCGCGCTGCTGCCTTACGAATTCAGGAAACGCGGCGGGTTGTAGATTTAGAGCGAAGAGTAAATCGCCGTGGAGGCCGAGGGGTTGTCCCAGGCTGGGCAGGCGCACTGCTTCCATTGCGTTCCGCATTTGTAGCAGAATTCGGCTTTGGATTGGCAACTAGTGTACCGAAGAGGTTGGTGAGAAGGGAGAGGAGGGAAGGAGAAGAGGGGGTGGGGATACGTACGTGATGTGATTACAACCCGTGGACAACTCTACCATGTTATTGCAGTTATAACACCTCCTCCACTTCTGCTGCTCCGCCATATCGAGTACTTTCCGAGTATTTTCGTCCGGCAGACACTCTCCATCGCCGTGATACTTGCCTTTACACTTCAAACAAACTTCCCGCCGCACTTCTTACAAGTAACACTCCCACTCGTAACATCACCCACTCCAACAATAAACTTCCCGCACCGCTTATCAGGACAATAAACCCTCTCGACAGCAGCATACTCCACCTCCTTCTCCTCAAATTCCACCATCTGCTCCGCACTCAACAACTGGCGAATCGTCCACTTACTCAACCCCTTCTCACCGCAGCATTTGGGAGGTATAAAGACTCGTCTTTGATACACAGAGTAATCCTAGCGACGAGACACTTCTTACAGTAGGGGTGCCCACAGGTGAGAGTTATGATTTCGGTTTCGCGGATGGCGGAGGTGCAGACTGTGCAGTCGATGCGGGTTCGGTTGCGTGGCGGATGGCGGAGTCGTAGGTGCGGAGGGCGGTGAGGACTTTTTGGTGAGAGTTGTTGAGGGCGGTGACATCGGAGGCGTCGAGGGTCGAGGGGTTGAGGGTGGCGAGGCGGGAGGAGAGGGAGGAGAGGATGAGAGGGTTGCGAGGAGGGTGGAGGGGTTGTCGAGTTTTAAGACGGGTCGGATGTTGGGATTGCGAGGATTCTCGGGTCCTCGCGCGACGCGGAGGATTTCGTCGGGTTCTTCCATTTGTCGCAAGAAAAGCCCTGTGGGGGGGGGAGGGCTTGGAGTGGAATCGGTGTGACCTGCTGGAGGTTTAAAGTAAGGAGGGAGTTAGGCTTGTTAGAATCTGTTTGTTTGCTATAGGATATGAAGATGAGTATACCGAGTGGTGATGCATATAGATAACTTGTTGTTTGTTTAATTTGGTTGATATTGAGTCATGGTGGTTTAGTAAATTTATTTATTTATTTATTTATTTATTTATTTATTTATTTATTTATTTATTTATTTATTTATTTATTATTTATTTATTTATTTATTTATTTATTTATTTATTTATTTATTTATTTATTTATTTATTTATATATTATTTATTTATTTATATGGGGAGGGGGGGGGGGGGTTGTTGATACAATATCAACTGCCGTACTGGGCTTCCTAAGTATAACTATACCGTCGACCAGTGGTAGCTTTAAAAACGACTGGTACCAAATATCCAAAGCTCTAAATACACTCTCGTTATCTCTAATAGCTGCAGCGCGATCATTACCAATAATTATCTTTCCCATAGCCCCGGTTCGCCAGTTTGCCATGACGCATTCTGGATCGGGTTCACCTGCTCCTCGAGGTTGTGATGAGCGCGTGTGTCGAGGAAGCTACGGCGGAGTTATACATCGCATCTCCGGAAGGGTTTGATGTCCAGGGCATAGTACTTTGACGTCGATGCTCACCGCCGCAGAACGCTTACAGGCGAATGCCTATTGGCTGGGTTTCGATTTACGATGTCTTGACTCTTTGAACTGTTGAGGCCGGTAATGAATAAGAATTCTGGCACTTCATCTTATAGTGAATACGAGAGTAATCTTGCTTTAATACTACGTAGCTCTCGTTCTAAAATTCCTCACTACCCTCAATAAGGAATAACACGGTGGACCACAGAAACAAGAGCACTGGCAAGTGTGTTTTTTGTGATTAAGTACGCAAAAAACTGGCGCAAGAAATTGCGGTGATAAAGCTAGCTATATTTTCCT
Source organism: Pezizomycotina sp. ARF18 (assembly GCA_002224055.1). Taxonomy (NCBI): domain Eukaryota; kingdom Fungi; phylum Ascomycota; species Pezizomycotina sp. ARF18. The sequence goes on from AZLU01000219.1 coordinate 57,184, forward strand.
GAGCTTTTAACATTTGAAAATCAATCAAAGAAGCAACGGTATACCTTGTACTACAAACAGAATGTAACTTAATGATCTCTAAATGAAAGGGGGGGACATCACCGTAACCAAATGATCCACCCGTTTTTCTATCATTTCCTTATCAACAGATCTGGGTCCCGAGTTGAGCAATTATATGCATTGCTCTAAGGGCTATTGTGAGGCTTTATAGCAAGTCCTCACATCGGCATACCCTCGGCGCACATCGACTCCGCAGAAACATCGACAAACGTATCCTCCTCCTGCATGTTTCCGCGTATAGAAGCCTTTAACTCACGCCTTTCCTCGTCGGTCACCATAATAAACCTGGTAGGAATCTCCCTGGAGTTCATCAAGGCATTCGCCCTCCTTTCTTCATCAGTGACCTTGATAAATCCAGTAGGGATTTATCAAAAGCGTTTGCCATTCGCTCTTCAAGTTCCTTCGTAACCTTAATGAAGCCGGTGGGTATTTCACCAGCGTTCATGAAGGCATTAGCCCTCTTGTCTTCATCGGTAACCTTGATGAACCCCGTTGGTATTTCACCAGCGTTCATGAGTGCATTCGCTTTCCGCTCCTCCTCGGTCACTTTAATAAAGCCTGTAGGGATTTTACCAGCGTTCATGAATGCGTTCGCCCTCCTCTCCTCATCAGTAACCCTAATAAACCCCGTAGGTACCCTAACACCATTAATAAAAGAATTCTCGTTCCTCTCCTGTTCGGTTACGCTGATAAATCGCGTAGGGATTTTGTGACCGCCCGTGAAGTGGTTCATTCTCCTTTCCTCGTCAGTTACCTTGATAAACCGGTAGGGATTTCAGAAGTATTCTCCCTTCTCTCCGCTTCCGTAACGCGGATGAAGCCAGTAGGTAACACCGCCATCCTTTCTTCGTCCGTCACGCGAATGAAGCCGGTCGGTATAGGCTTCTCGGTGTCGAGTCGTTCGTATTCGCTGATGTGGAGGCATTCCTCTTGAGTTTCTTCGCCTTCGAACGGCGCGCCGGCATACAGCCTGTATCTGAGGACGCGCATGGTTGTCTACGATGTCAGTGAACGCCGGTGCTGAAGAAGAAATGTGAATATTGTGGTTAGTCGGAAAGATTACTTTTTGAATGGGCAAGGGGGGAGAATTTGGAGGGTTTTGGCTTACTGTAGATGGTCTGATTTGCAAGTGTATCCTCGTCATCGGCATCCTCGGCTTTTTCAAAGTGACAACCCGGCGTGTCAGATTCGTAGGACCTGACTTCGCCGTCCGCATCGTCAGGGGTAGTATACTGCTCGGGGTCGGAAAAAGCCGACATACCGTCGACGAAATCTTGCTGCTGGACCTCAGAAGGCCCGGAAGGAGAGTTCTCTGGTTCATCATGATAGCGAAGGCCAACGCGGTCATATTGGAGTTCATAATGCGGGCCATATCGCAGGCGTCGTCGACGTTTGTGCTGGGGTTAGGAACAGGAGTAGGGGTGGCCTCAGAGGAGTTTGGGTAGATGCGGCAGTTGCAGATACACATTTTTGTTTGCGGATTAAACGAGTGGACTTTTGTTGGAACGGATTAGGTCTATATATTTTCAGAGAAGTTTATAGATAGAAGTGAAGCTTTAAGATGTGGTTTATATTGAAGGACACATGCATTCATCAGGATAGAAGAGGGTTGAGGTGGTCTTTATATCCTGTCCGTGACTCTCATGAGCAAAAAAACCTCTCATAATAATCCTTCCTGGCGTTTCACTGACGATCGCGAGTCCAGGGAGGTGAATTATCCCTCGCTACGATTACCGATGCCCGTCGGTGATATCACGTTAAAAACGAAGGTGTCATATTTTAGCGTTACACAGTGATGCTAGCAGGCAGAGACGAGGGTCTCACCAGCACGGAGTCCATCGTAGCACTACCTTTCAACAACTATCCGCCTCGCCTCCTTTCGTCCGTCCGCTGTTAATCCCCGAACATGCTGTCAAAAAGCCCTCTTGTCAACATTGTACCACCACATCGTGCCCACCAAGGGATATGATAATCGGGATTGTTCCTAAATCAAGAACGGGGGTTCCGCAGCGACCTTCAATTTTATAGGATTGGGGTTGTCAAGTGTTGTTCCGTCTAAAGACTTTTATAGATATATCCTACTTCGAAATAGATCGAGATTGTGCAATGGCAGCCTTGGGACTGAATTATGCCTGAAGCATGAGGGAAACCGTCCGAGCGTGTCCCCAGTTATGTTCGGCATGGGACGACTCCAGCGAAATGTCGCACGTATGAGCAAGTTTGCGTGCACGTCTGATGGAGTTGTTCCATTCCGACCAGTTCCCCTTTCCTATATCGATACGTGGAAACTTGAAGGTCATTCCGCTTGATCAATCCATATCAAGTATTAGCTGTTGCTAACAATTTCATCTTTCAGATCTTCAGCTAACTGTTTTTTTTTTTTTTTTTTTTTTTTTTTTTTTTTGAGGGACCTTTAAACTTGAATATAAGAATGATATTTGCTATGGTCGCAATTTAAGCAAACAAACCATCAACCCACGCTATCCGCAACAATCAAAAGTATAGAGCCAACGAGGATCGTCTACGAAGTAATAAAGATCTAGATACTTAAAGTATCCTGGTTACTAGTATCATCAAGAGTTTCCTTTAACCTTTCCTATCCGAATAAGTACCTAGCTACGAGCACTTGAAGCCGGCGAAAGGAAAAATCCCGCCAATGGATCTCAACAATCCCGGGAAAACCGCCCATCACCCACGTCCTCCGGAGCCCCGCCGCGAATGAATCGCCTGCTTCGACTCCGTCCGCGCATCCTACACCACTGCCCTCCGCTGCGGCCATGTCTACTGCACACCCTGCATCATCAACGCCATAACCCCTTCCATCACCGACGAAAGCTTATACCCGCCCAGATGCTGCGGCGCCATCCGAAGCGCGTCGTGGCCCACGTCCTCCCTCCATCAGAACTGAAGAAATACGAAGAACCCGAGAAAGAGTGGACCGCCATCGATAGGGTATACTGCGTCGGTAAAGACTGCGGGAAGTTCATCGTGCCCGGCGCTGCTGTTAAGGCCGTGATGTTATTGTTTGCGGGAATTGTGGTATGAGGCTTTGCGGGAAGTGTAGGGGTCCGCTTCATGGACTGAGGAGTGTAAGGTGGATAAAGGGGTCGAGGCGGTACTTAAGCTTGCGGAGGAGAAGAAGTGGAAGCAGTGCGGGAGGTGTAAGGCGGTGGTTGAGCTGACGAGCGGGTGTAACCACGTCGCGCAAGTTTCTTCTCTCTTTCTCTTCTTAAACGCGGGTCGTGACGTTTCCTTATTTTTAACACGGGGACGACTCATTCTTTGACGCCCTAAACGCGCCCTTTCTGAATCCTCAAACTTGCATCAATTCTCTAATTCTTTTCTCTCACCAACAATATACTAGATGCAAATGCGGCGCCCAATTCTGCTACCTCTGCGGCCTCCGCTGGAGGACGTGTCAATGTCCGCAGTACACCGCCGCCAACGCCCAAAGGGATCGCTTAGATGACCCCGGCTATTTCTTCGGCGACCCTGGGTCAACCCTCCGCCGGACCCATGCCCATACCGCCGGAGGTTCTAGCGGAGATGCAGGCGCGGGCGAGCGAGAGATGAGGAGAGCCGCCGTATTAGCGAGGGCGAGAGAGAACCGCGCGAACCAGCAAACTTGCCAGCACGACGGGGATTGGCAGAGGATCAACGGGCACAGGAGGGGAGGCTTCCGGTGTAGGGCTTGCGAGGCTGTTAATTGGAGGTTCGGGTTCGTGTGCAGGGGTTGTAGGTTGGCGGCTTGCGAGGCTTGCTCTAGGGGTTCCGCGCGAGTGCAACCGGTGGGAACTGAGGATTGCCATCATGAGAGCTCCCAACGTCTTAATGGCGGAAGTCGGTTTAGAAAGCAGAAGAAACGAACGAACAAAAATCACGATACCCGACAGCTAGAAACAAGAAAACCTTTATTTATTTTATATTTCCATATACTTCTACAGTGGTTCCTGAGCAAAAGCTATGCACCCTCCTACTTTACTAAAAAAAAAAGGTAGGCGATATAAAACACAAATTGAACCCAAAATATATTTTCTTTGCCCTCTTCCACCATCGCGGATTAATTGGAAAGATATTGCAAGGCTAGCCCTAAAGCCTTTTTCTTCCTTTCAAGAAACCGGCGTGTAAAGCACAAGCAACACTTGCCATTAACACGAGACAATCACTGCTGAACCTTGTTTGAGTTTCTGCTAAGACGCGATAGTTATAGAGCCCCACATTCAAGTCTCGGTCGTGAGTGGTTCTAGGCCTTATAAAGCGGTCGCTTCTGCTCTTGCTTCCCAAGACCATACATGTAAAGTTAAACCTTGTAACCGAAGAAACTCGTCGAAGTAGAGCGGAGAGTTCGAGCGTGAGGATCGAGAACACGGAATGACGTCTCTTTGGGAAGTGTTTGCGGCATCTGAGGATCTGGACTGTCGCCCACACATATGGTCACGCGAATGACAATACGTGATAATATAATGGTGGAATAGGTATATTGATGGGATTATCATGATATTCGTGGACTTATCATCGCGATTTCATTCGGACATCCTTTCAAAATAAACATTACCAAAGAGTAAGTACCGATCAAAATGACCGACCCAAACCCCAAGAACCAACTCCCCAACAACCCGAACACCAGCAGCGCGAGAGCCAAGATGCGGAGTCATATAAATTCCGCCCTGCTACGAAGAAAATCCGAATCACAACCCGCACCGTACCACGACGATCCCGAAGACAACTACACCTACGACGACATCGAAGACATCCAAGACCAACGCTCTTCATCCCTCTGCCGCATCTTCTTCTACGTCGGTTTCTTCGTACTCTGGGTTTTATTGTATATTTACTTTTTGCATATTCCGGGTATAATGCAGAAGATGTACGGTACGCGCAGGGAGATTCGGGAGATGAAGGGGAGGAGGTTAGGTATCCTGGGTTTACGCCGCCGGAGGGTATGCGGGCCCCGATGCAGATGATGCCGGGAAATTCAAAGGATGTTCCCGGTTTTGGGGGAAGTTGGAGGAGGTTGAGGTTCAGGTTGAGAAGACTGTTATTGTTAATCCGGAGCATGGGGTTGTTATTGAGGTAAGTTGTAATCGCTCATCCCCTAGTCTCCGAACGCGCACGCGGTTGAAACGAGTCTAATGTTTGGTTGGCAGGCAATCTCGATTACGCCGAAAAACGGCAAGGGTAGTGTCCCGTTTGCCAAACCACCGCCGTTCGTCGAAGCTCGCCGACGTAATCCTTTTGTGCCTCTACGGGGTGCTCCTGCGGCTGTCATGGTTAAGATCGAGGGGACGAGAGTGTTCCCAAGAACAGCATGTGCCACAGACAATGGAGGTTTTGGCTCCAACCTGATGGGATAAAAATTGGTAAATATTTTTTACTGCTGTTATGGCAGTATAGCTTTCCCCAAGGAGGTTGCGCACGTGTACATTTGTTTAAACGTTTAAGAAATTACAAATAAAGACAACCAGTATCTTCACGCGCTGGAGTGGAAGATGTGGTTTAGAAATGATCGATGGTAAATGAGAAAACTAGAAACTCTCTATTTACGAAATAATACCTCCCATCCTCACCGTATTTAGATACTCGAAGTATGGTCTCGTGCTTTTCACCAGAGGAGAGAACGGAGTCAAACAGACGAACAAAGTCCGTTTTCGGCTCCTCCCGGAGTCTAAAACCCTAAAATTAGAGCCTGGAGCGTCCAGGGTAATCCTTTGGCGAAACTTTGAGTTATTTACTTTTCAGTTTGGCCCTTCTATCTACCGATCTTTCTGCACCTGCTCGTATACATAAGCTTTTTTCGATGGACAGGGCTAAACAAGGGCGATCCTTGACCCAATCACGAGCGACTTCGTTCACTCTGAATGCACGCGTAATACTAGCGTGCTTTTCACCTGACGAAAGGATTAACTTGTTTCACTTAGATTCGTCGTCGTGATTAATTGTAATTACATTGCAGCAAAAGCAAGCTCTTGCAGATACAGAAAGGATCCTGCATTACCGTTTTCAATCGAGAAAAATCGTTCGACTCAGAATTCTCTGGGGAGACTGCGCTATTTTTGGAAACCCGTCGCTGGCGGAGCCCCAAGAGACCAAGGAAATGCGAGAAATGCTTGGAGAAAGCTTGTATCTTCTTGGTAGTGTCAATCATAGCACGTTTTCACTTATAAAAATGTCTTCGCTTACCGGCAGATTCCATTGGCCTCCTTATCCGGTTTGCTGAAAGCTAGGACCAGCTGGTATGTGGTCAGGTAGGCAGTCCGCTATGCCTTGTGGTTCGTTGGTTCTTCAGCATTCATTTCACGAATCTTTGCTGTATGGATATCGTGGCTCAGCTAGATGCCCATGACGTTCACGCTACGATGTGTTTGTTGTATTCTTGATATTCCTTTGCGGTACTTACAGAGGCGACATTTATCCAAAATGGAAGAGCGAAATGTGCAGTTTTTGCGCGAGTATACAGGACCATCTGCACGAAATAGCAATGGAGACTCTACTCAGCCCCTAATTTCAGTCTCCTAGTGTAATTCATTGAACCTGGCGGAAAGGATTCAAGCTTTTTTTCACGACATGCTAAAATTACGAGGGACGAAGTGTGGAGTCGAACTACCAGACCTCAGGATTTTTACAATGTGCTTACGCATGTACAAGGGAGACAAGAGCGATCCGCCACTCCCCGGAAATGCTTGGTTATAAAGACCCCGGTTGACCGTCGTCGTCTCTTTCCGCATTTCTCTAGGCACCTTGGCTTTTTCTCACCTCATCCCTTCGCTACATAGAAACGATCGCTTGGAATACACATTCGCTTCTTTCTATCGATCATCGTCCGATATATATCAGACTATACTATACATATACAAAATGAAGGCCACATTCGCTCTCCTCTCCACCCTCTCTCTGGCCGGGTAAGCGCTGATCTCATATCCTTTCTATAGTGCCTTCTTTTTTTTTCTCTGCTGACTTTTGTCTCTTGTTGATGTAATGTAGACTCGTTCCGCCGATAAACCACGCCTTGCCACGCCCAGGTTACGATCACGTCGCCCCTCCCACGGCCGCTGTCACATCCCGTTCTGTCCGGTGACGACGCCGAAGCCCGTCATCTGCCCGGACCACATCCAGCTCATCACCGTCCCTTGCTCGTGCCCAACATGGACCGTAGTCAAGACGCAGTGCCTGGATGCGGACCCACGCCGTGCCCGGCAGACTTCGAGCTGGTACATCCAAAGACCGGGTGCCATGGGTGCTGGTAAAACTATGAAAGACTAGGAAAGCTTTCGGTGTTTTGAAAGACCGACTGAATTTGTATTCTTAGAATAGCATGATGAGGGAAATTCGCGGAATTGATTTTGTCTTTCGCGGTTTTACATGTTGTTGTGCCAGTAAAAGCAACGTGTTTGTTTTGTCTTCCGTGTAAGAACATGTTTTTTAGCAAGGATAATGCTAGTCTCTTCTAAGGGATACTTTTCTTTCTTTTTCTTTCTTTTTTTTTTTTTTGGAGTGACATGGTACACTCGCACACTCGCTACGAGACTCATGGTGTGAACGATGATGAATGCGTAGAGTGCTACAAAAGAGCTCATCGGAGAAAGCTTGAATCTCTGCACAAAGGGCAGTTGGTCTCCGAGCATGGTATCACAACGTGGATTAGTATTCGACCGAAAAAGGAGTCGGCCCTAAAGAAATCCGTTTCTGTAAGGATCGTTAACTCTGCTTTTTCGGCATCCTTTGTTTACTAAATGGCAGTTATTCTTCGCACTTGCTCACGCACTCCCCTATTTTCTCCAAGGTTTGGCCATGGGAAGCAAGGATTTTGAATATTGATAGAGCGATAAGGCGGATCGTTTCCCGGAACCGGTTCGGAAAGGATTCTAGCGCGAAAGGAAACCCTAAGACCTGCATGGTCATTGTAGTTCACTTTTCAAATATCTTTCATAGCCTATAGGTTGTGGTAGGGACAGGGGTTTGTTCCCCATGTAATAATAATAAATCTGCAGACAAATGTGGAATACATGGGAATTGCTCGTAATATGAGCGATTTACTGTTACTTAACAATTGAATGATATAGGCGGTATAAACATTCAAGTGCCGAACGATTATATGGACGATATATTCATATGTATATTTTTTTCGTTCAATGCTGAACAATTGGATATAAAGGCCTGGATATCTTGTGAACCTGCCCTTGGTTTCGAATGTCCGAAATTACAAAAACTACAACAACTTGACCCCTCTGAAAGGAAACACCAACACTTCGTATTTCATCTCTCAATATCAGAACCGCAACTATGAAGACAACATCCCTCCTCGTCGCCGCTGCGTCCTTCGTCAGGTAACCACCTTTCCTCCCTTCCTCGACTAAGGAGAAACACAATAACGCAGCATACTAACGTCCACCAGCATCGCCTACGCAAAACGAACCTACCTTCCCCTGTCACACACAGGTCACCGTAACCCAGTTCCCGACCCGCCCTTGTTTCCTACCGAAGTGCCCGCCGACCACGACGCCCCACGTGTGCCCGAAGTTCATCCAGGAGATTACTGTGCCATGCGCCTGCCCGACGGGTACGGTTACGACGACCAGGTGCCCTGCGTGCACGACGCCGTGTCCGCCGAACTTCAAGCTTGTTCATCCGACGAAGGGTTGCTACCATGGTTAAACAGGGAATCACAGCGGGAGGATTCAAATTGTAGATCAAGATCACAAATTACCGTAAATCCAACATGAGCTTTTCTTCGTAATGGTATTACGCAACAACGCATTCAGAACATTGATAGAATTACTATACTCAAAGTAATCGTTCTGTTACTACACAAAAGAATGGTTAGGCTACTTGACCAACCATCAGACTCATAATATAATTACCATTATTGTCGTCAAAGTAGAATCCAGGCACTTTAATATTTATACTGAGTTGTTTAACGGAAATAATTATATCACGACCTTTAAAGAAGATACATCTCGATGTAGAGCCGTGTTTTTCAAGACGAAAAAGGAGAGAGACTATTAAACCACCGAGGGTTTTTTGATGACAACAAAACTCCGTAACCGCTTAGTATACATGTAAAACCAGAACATAAACTAAGAAAACATCACCGTCAAGGCCGCAACCGCTATTCCGGTAGCTAGAAGCGACGATGCGCCAACTTGCTTTGTCGCGCCGTTCCTAATCGCGTTCGTAGTTGTTCCCGAAGCAGTATTAGGAGAGCTACTGCCGCCACTTCCGCTTGATGAAGGCCCAGAGCTCCCGCTCGATCCGCTCGATCCGCCCGAACTTCCAACAGAGTTATTAGAAGACCCACTTGATCCGCCGCTGCTGCCTCCATCATCGCCACCACTATCACCACCGTCATCTCCGCCGTCGCCGTCGTCTTTCCACCGCTGCCCCTGGAACCGCTAGAGCTTGACGATGAGCCGCCGGAGCCCCGACTACCACCACTGCTAGAACTTGAGCCGCCGGAGGACCAGAGCTGGAAGAACCTCCGCTTCCTTTACCGCCCGAGGAGCTGCTTGAAGAACTTCCGCTCGAAGAGCTACCGCTGGAACTACCGCCGCCGCCGCCGCCGCCGCCTCGGGCACTACCTCCTCCGCCACCACTGCTCCCGCCTCCACCTCCTCCGCCCCGCCCCCTCCCGCGCGCACAACTAACGAGGAACCATTGTGCGGTATTGCGTTCGCGGCGATGAGATGCGATTGGAGGATGAGGAGGATAAATGTAAATATCGATGAGACATTCATGATGAGTTTATGAGGATTATAAGGATTTGTAGGCTTTTAAGTTTAAGGATGTTTAGGCTTTTGAGGATTGTTATGAGGAAGAGGTATGATGATTAGAGTTAAGGAAGAAAGCGGTTGCTGCTGTTACTTATATCTATGCATAAAATTTAAAAAAAGTCGGTAAATTGGCACTACATGAGATCAAACAAGCAACGAGCGACATGAATAGTCTTAAATAACGAACACCTCCAAGTTCCTCTCTGATATCATCGTACCGCATAGCTATCGTCGTCCATTTCTTACGCCTTCCTTGATTTTATTTTTACAGCGAATGGTTGTACACCAGTGACGTTATCACTACCTGCCGAGCCTTGCAAAACATCCATGTTTCTTTCGATGACCGCTTATTTTCTTGCAGCAGCTTCTCTGTGAGGAAAATGCGTTTTTCCCCTGCTTATGGTGCCTATTCGTGGCTCGTGGGTTCTCGGCGGTTGCCTTGGCATGTGGTAAAAAGTCATTTTCCGCCACAGCGCTCAGTGCGTCTATCTACTGCGATTGAGGCTTGTGACTTTGAGTAGGCTGCAGCCTTGAGGGAGGATGGATATGGTATTTGGAGACGAAAAAGGCAGAAGTGGTTGGATACAGCCTTGTTTTGATTGTCCCGTGTGATTCTTACAAACCGCGCTTTGCCTTGCGCTACGCTTGGTGGTTAAGAGGACTCGGGGAACAGCTTTTCGGCTCTGTATCTCTCCCCCGAGCACCAGAACTGCTTTGTTCGTCTATTGAGCATGGGTCGAAATTGCAGCTAACTTGAGCCTCATCCTCTTTACTGACTGAACATACTAGCTATAAGGTCTATAAATCGATATTCCGTAGCAACTATACTCCACTCGGCTATCGAGGCAATCTCTATAGCTTTGCGAAAACGCCACTCGGCTACCCACAAAAACTTTCGGTATCTCTTACTATTGTACATACTTAATGTTCTCATGCAGCTTGAACCAATCGCTACGGACTTGGGTCAGCAACAAGCGTTGTCTTCGTTAGCAACTTCCTAAAGTGTTATGTTTTTCTGCAATCGCGAATATACCGTGCATGACAGCATGGGGGAAAAAACAAGGAAAACATTACTCGATCGGAATGCTGCGCTCTGAAAGGGATTCAGCCTCTCGTCTTGTGGGGTAATAAACCCGTTGATAAGATAGCGGTTTTCCGAATAGTCGGGCTACTGTTTTTCGATGATTTCATTATCAGGCGGTCGTCTGAATAGCTATTAATCGATCGTGGTTTATCGTAACGTCCTATTAGTTGAGTTTAAAACTTACGCTCAAGTTTCACGATCTCACCAATGCCCCGCGTCGGTAGTTTGGGCGCAGTCCTCACGCCCGCGGAAGCGCCGCAGACGAAAACGCAAAGACACTCCGGCGGAATACCGGCACGCAAAAACGAAGAGGAGAGATACAGATACAGAATCGAGGAGCTTTTACGAGGACAATGAACTTCTCGATGTGGCACGATAATGGAGAGGGAGACGGGATTTAAAGCGAGGTGAGCACACCTTTCAGAACAACATCAGGGTGCGTGTTGACTAAGACGTCCTTCGAAAAACGGTGTAATATTTCCGCAATATCGCCATCGCTTGAAGATCTGGGGCGACGGAAATCCTTAAACTATCGGATAAACAGTGGAAATACATCAGACAAATGCTCATGCGCGCGAAGACGAGGGGAAGGGGAATACTGCGTTCAAGTTGAGCGGGAAGAAGATACCATCGTCGAGACTGCAGAGGGAGCTCGCGGCCAAATTCGACCTAGAAGATACTGAAGTATGGTTCCCATTACTTTAAAGATTATTTCGCTTATTATCACACCAAGGTAGCCATGGAGCACGAAGCTAATGACTATCCGAGGGCAAATTTAGTGTCATCGCTGGTTTCAGGCATAAGTTCCTGCGACATATCCGCGTATACTTCAAGCACCTTGAACGGTGTCCGCCGCCGCGCAAAAGTCCCGCAAAGCACACTAACTTCGTGGTGGAAGAACCCGAGCAGGATAGTAACGTCAGCGTCAACCGGCGGAACCCTAGGTTTGATGTCTCGCGAGGTTACAAGTGACGCGCGCGGCATTAAAATCCTCCCGAAAGGCTAGCCTACACGGAGTCGGCGTTCCAACGGAAAATCGAGTTCGAGCGTTCCAGGCGACTTGGAACCTTGATAAGCGGTACTTGGAGAAACTATCGATAAGCTCGAGTGGGAGAAGCGGCAACTGCAATATAGCCTGAACGCGAAGTCAAGTAATGTAGCGGAATCGCCGGTAGAGTTTCGAACACGAAGCCTACGTACGGTAGTATTCCAAAGGAATTATGGCAGAAAGACATTCAAGGTTATAACGGTACCACCGCGCCAGAGATACCTGCGCCGAACGTCGTCCACGGCGCCCTCGGCAATACGAATCAGATTTACTGCGAGGGCGCCGAAGGGAAAACGCTTGACGACGCTTACGTGGAACCTCTCCAGGGCTCCAACCAGACGCCCGAGTCAAAGCGGGACCTCACCTTCCTGAAAGTAGATTCGACAACGCCTTCCGGCATCGTGCAAAAACTTACTAGCGACCAGTTCAGGCTCGTGCAGCTGACAGAACAGTGGTCTCTCTGCTGCGACGATGCGATAACCATCAGATGCGTTCAAGTTGATGAAAGTGCTTTGAGGACATACAGTGCTCAGGGGTAAACTAAGTAATCCTAGCAAAGACTTTTCGAGGAACAACACGTTAGTCGGCCCGAGCAACAGGCAAAATGTCCTTTAAGAATGCTGCCAAAAAGAGTGGATAGAAAGCTTCAGGGTGCTGGTCTTGGCTGAGAATAAGAATGACGCTCATAATGCACAACCGGGAATCAGAGAACCAACGACCAAAATCACGCCCGAGCCTAAAAAACCATCTACGGAGTGCGGGGCCGATCAAAACTGATCCGCCTCAGCAAAACAACCAGGCGGCGCTTACTCCGTTATCACGGTAACAGAAGTCCCGACGGAAAAGCAGCACCACAACCGCCTCCGGAATCTCCAACCAGAAGCCACGCGAATGAACTTCTACTATACGACACACGCGCCGGTACCGTGGGAAGACGGAGTACCTCGAATCTCTGGATGAAGGCGTTCAGTACCCTCCTCTCGAGCCTGATGCTGACAACCGGGACGGCGCATTAACCCTCACTGAGCAGGACTGCGAAATGCTTTCGTTTTTGAATTTCTCGACGAAAAACTTTGGGAAGATAGTGAAAGCTTGAAAGATAGCGGTTATAGCAGTATGAGCGACGGTCAGATATCCCCGTAAGTCCTTTGACAGCAGGAGAAGACAATAAATGGACCTATACGAAATACCTCGATTTGTTTCTAAATACCCCAAAATATCCTAACATAGCAATCATATTGCGTGGTTAAGTTTTCCTGAAGCTCATTTTTTCCTGCTTTATCTGCTATTTCACGTACGGCTTGTTTTTCTGCAGTCCACGGAGTAAAGGCGTTATGATCACTGTTTTTCTTTATATTCCTATAGCATTATTCCCACATGAATCATCTGCATGTAACTACAAGCACCATTAATATATCTCGTGCTTCCGATACGTCTATACAATGAAAAGCCTCTGAAATCTCATAAGCACATGAGAATTACCAATGCAGCAGCTACCGCAAGCGACACACTTTCCAGTGTCGCCGCCTTCTCGAAAGAACTCCGAACTGCTTCGTGCTGCTTGAGTCCATTGCTCGTGCTGGTTGGCACACTGCTGGGTGTGAAGACGTCGCCGTCGTTACTAGTTAAGAATTACCGGGCCGACCCCAGTATTGCTGTCCCCGCTTGTGCCAGACGCTCTCACTTCCATCAATCGTTCCACCGCCCGATGTGTCAGTATTTAAATCGCCCCCGACATCGCCCCCCCCCCCATGCTGAATCACCGCCACCGGTATCGCCTCCTAGCGACTGTTGATCGAACCCATATTTTCGGGTCGTTCGGATTTGTGACAGGCTTGCCGTTTCCGTAGATGTAGAAGAACTGGACGACGAACTAACGACCTGCTTGCCGGTCCCAGTTCCCCAGGATTTACCGTTGTACCGGGCTGCCGTCGTTGATCGTTGGAGTTTTACGGGAGGATTACTGTATTGGGCTGGTAAAAGTCGTTGGAGGCGGGCTGAATGTACCCGCCCCTGGTGGTTTGACGGGAGCGGAAGGGAGGGAGGACTGGTGGTACCTCTAAGAATGAGTAACAGGGTATCCGATCCGGAGTTTGATAGTCTGCGGTTAGTGGTCGCGCCGCGAGCAGGATATAGAATAGGATTCGGCAGACCTCATAGTGAAGTTTGGATCGTATTAGAAATCGTGTTCGGGCCTGGCCGGGTGGTTATATAATCGCGATCGATCTACTGCGGGAATCTTTTTCCAATGACCAAGAAAACGATCTTATTAATCTCGTCCACTAGAACGAGGGACCAGATGGACTATTATATTATTCCTATCCGCTGTCGCTTATCTGTCGCGCCAACAAACTGTTTATTTCTTTCATCGACCTGGATGGGAAACGTGGGACTCGGAAACCACGGAGCAGTGATGACTGCCAGGGTATGTTGCCTAGATATCAAACCTCAAGCTTCCTATGGCTTGCGGTAAATCCACTTGTTAATCTCGTTTTCAGACATTTAGTTACGTTATCCAATGACAGCCGGTTCGGCAACCTAGCCAAGGCGCATTTTAAGATTCCATTACAGCTCGGGGTTTTTTTTTCTTTTCAATACTGCTAGTGGGAAAAAACGGTGCCGCTATTGTCGCGATCTCTCAAGCGGTTCCGCTAATGCAATGTGATCTGTGATCGACGGTAAACCCTGCCGACTCTTGACAAATC
>AZLU01000220.1:0-31623 GCA_002224055.1 Pezizomycotina sp. ARF18
GTCTCCTTGCACATATCTCCATTACCTCTTAAGCTCCTCGGTTTTTATTCATTCTTTCTAAAAGGACACGGTTTTCTTTCCATCATTGTTCCTCATATATATATACATATAAATATAAATAATACACACAAAGGCTCTCGTTTGTTTTATTTCCATTCATTTTAGATACGTTTAATATTAAACATGGATGTGATACTATAGGCTTTCCGTGATCTTCAAAGGTTGGGTGGTGCAAGAGTAACATAGAATCTAATTGCTGGTAAGCTTGCCGCGCATGCTGGTAAGCAAAAAAAAAAAAAAAAAAAAAAAAAAAAAAAGACCTGTTTTCATGAGTGTCCTATTTAGGCCCCCTCTTCTACTTCTCACCCCAAACCAGGTTCTCTCACCAAAGGAGGGAGCTTTGCCAAACTGGTTTACTAGATCTAATAACACACCACCAAAAAATAAAATAAAAAAAAAACCCTCACGCACCGAGACGGCGATATTATCATTTTAAAACAGTAATAATCTGTTTGCTTTGTAGTGCTGAGAGGACGGCTGCCGAACTCGAGCAACGTCTAGAGGTGTTGGATGAACGGCTTGAAGAGTTGCTCCGGCAGTTACCTCCAGAGATCCTCTCCTCGTGTACGGATGAAGATTCCGGAGACGACGGCACGGACGCGGCAAGGCCCCGTAAACCCGACAAACGGGACGCGGAAGGAGTCGGTAGCGAGAAACAAAATACCAACGATGAAAGCCGTGGTAAATACTGAACGACAAAATTATTTCTATAACCAATCGGCCTATATTGCCAAGAAGGCGATATAGGGATATGAATTCAACCATTCCCCTTTACCACAAGTCTTTCTGATTGCGAATTCTTAACTACTATCGTTTTTATCTTTTCCTAAGTACTTCAGTGGCTTGCCAATTTTCGTCCAAGCAGCCTTTCTTTTGCAAAGTACGGTACATGTCCTTTTCTTTTTCTTTCTAAGTCCTCTCATTTCACTTCTATTCTTTTGCGCTCCGAGATCCACAACTACCCACCACCCACTTAGAACTATATTGTGTCAGCTTTTCCGTTTAACCTCAGGTAATTTTTATTTTGTGTTGAGAGCAACTCGGCCGGTCCAATGATACCCGATAACTACTTTTTTCCAAGTGCCACTCTTATTCTTTCTATTTCAGCTCTTTATCTGCCCTTGTATCAGCTCAGCAAGTCATTGCTCCCCCCTTTCTTTTTTTGGTGTTTCTTTTTGTTGTCAGTCACCTGCAGCTTAAGACTTTTTTTTTTTTTCTGGCTCCTATGCACCTCTATCCCTGTACGACGGAGGAATTTAGGCATTATTATTATATCAGAAAATTTCCTATAGCAGAATATGGGTTTTCGCCAGAAATCTCATTGGCAAATTTACCCTACTGCACTTCATGCAGATTGCAGAAGCGCAGAGGAGGATTTAACAACACAGCCAATACCAACTTTTTTTTTTTTTTTTTTAAAAAAAAAAAAAAAAAATGACCCTTCTTTATCTACATGGTATTTTCTCGAAAGAAAAGAAACGCAAAAAGACATTAAAAATTGTCTATATACTAATTTATTTATTTATTTATCAGAACGCCGGATCTTATATTCAACGAGCACACGCCAATTATACATTTAGGGAGAGAGAGATACTCCCTTTCTCTTTATTTTGAATGGGTTTCGATATATATCTTCATCACTATTATATCGATATATACATGACTTTGAAATAAAAATTTTCTCATTTACCCCTCTCTATTCTCTATTTCACTTTCAAAAAGTATACTTCAAATATATTGACTTTCTGATGTCGGATGTTAGGCGATGCCGATAATTACCTTTTCTGGTCAGTCTAGGGCTTACAGTTTTTTTTTTTTTTTTTGACTTGTATACCACTTGAGCACTGATTCCCAAGTTTAGAAGAAGAAGAAAAAAAAAGAAAGAAAGAAAAGAAAGGCACCTCAGGTAACGTGATAGAAACTGCTGCATAATAGTAAATTGATATA
Source organism: Pezizomycotina sp. ARF18 (assembly GCA_002224055.1). NCBI lineage: Eukaryota > Fungi > Ascomycota > Pezizomycotina sp. ARF18. The sequence continues at coordinate 2,008 of AZLU01000220.1, forward strand.
ACCAAGGGACCTGAACGGTTAGGTATTATAGGCTTACCTAACTGGGAGGAGGTCTTTTATTCTTCCGGTTAGTTCTGGTTCCGAATCCCGAAAATGCAAATAAGATAACCTTTAAAAAATAATAATAATAATAAAAATTAAATACACAAAACGAAATAAAAATTTTTTTTTGAAGAGCACACCGTTTCTTGAACTTTAATTTCTTTGCTTTTTCTGTCTGCCATACTCTCACTCTCTCTCTCTCTCTCTCTCTTTTCTTCTCCTCTTCTTTTTTTTTTTCTATCTTTCTATTTCTCTCTACTTTTTTGAATGGCAAAAGCTAAAATGTCTCTTTCGCTCTCTTTCCTCTGTCTCTGTCTCTGTTGTCTCTCGCTTAGCGTATAAATAAATGCTTTGGTAGCTGACGGGTGTACTCACTAAGAATATACTCCTGCTATTTTATATATAAGTAAGGATAAGGCTAAAAAAAAAAACGTTATAGCTTTTTCACTCTTTTCTCAAATAAATACCAAGATAATTAGGTTACTTGAGTATTTCATTTTTACTTTGGGGAACGTCTAAAGTTACCCTTCTACAGTACCACGAAGATAAGGAAAGTTTCACACATGCTCTTTTTTACAATCACCATTTTTTTTTTTTTTTTTTCGAAAATTCCCTTCTTTTTCTCCCTCAATCATAATGGACAACGTTGCGCTCTTCTATTCCCCCCAATCAAAAAGCGTGAGTGTCAAGTGATATAATCGCCGAAAAAACCTGAGGTCGCCACTAACTTTACTAATCTTTGTTCTCTGCCTTGCTCTGATGGCTACTCTCTTCTTATCTTCTTTCTTCTTCTTTCTTTTTTTGACTTATTTACTGACGCGAATTTAGATGTCCAATTGAATGAGGAAACAGAAAAAATCGAATGATTTTTTTTTCCCAATTTTTAAGCCAAATGAAAAAAAGAAGAATAAAATAGTAGTTGCGAGCTGATGGTGGACGCTTATAATTGGCTAGTCGGCGTCTCTAGTCGTACAAGAGTCAATGGTGGGTAAGAAGCTACCCAGGTAGTTTCTCAAGCTACCACAAAGCTACTGTCAAGCTTGCTCTTTTTTTTTTTTTTTTTTTTTTTTTTTGGCCCTAACATGCGCTGAAATATTGCTTTTCTGAAGCATGAGATGACCGAAAGTTCTGCAAGGAAAGTCAGCCCAACGCGGAATTTACTCTCATTCGACAGGATAGCTAATTCTCTAAATGTAGAACATGGGGTTTTCCTTTTTTTTTTTTTTTTTTTTTCTCTCTTTTGCTTTGTTTCTTATCTTCTTCTCAAACATTTTCAACTTCATTATACCTGTTGACTAATCACCGTCTAATGGGGCAACCGCAATTCTGCGCGCCCTTTTCTATCTTGGGAATCAGGAACGGAACTGATCTTTTGTCGCCAATGCATCCCTGCGGAGAAAAGAAAAAATACAACACCCAACAAATAAGCAACAGCTTTCCCATGGGTGTAACCCCGACTTTCCCATACTTGGGGTACCCAAAAGACAGGAAAAGCCAAAGTATAATGTATAAAGGTTCCATGGTCACTCCTTCGTATTGCATATCCCGATCAGCATTCCCAGTTCCATGTTTTCCATAGTGATTTTTCCAGTTCCGCTGAGCTTATAGTTTCCCCATTGGTGTTAGGAAGGTGTTTAAGGCGGTTTCAAATTTAACTCTCTCAAAGGGAACAGCGAGAAAAAAAAAAAAAAAAAAAAAAAGGGAGGGGAAAAAAAAAACGAAAATCCACCAACCTGGTTGATTACTTATTGTTTGTTTAACGATAAAACAACTAACGGCACTGCCCGCTTGAGAATTCGCTTGGGATTACTCTTCCGCTGGGCGTGGCTTGCATGAAAAGTAGTTATAATGTTTTTTTTTTTTTTTTTTTTTTTTTTTAAAAAAAAAATGTTTACATTTTATACTTTTTTTTTTATATATATATCGATATATCGTCATTTGATTTCTATTTAGTAATCTAACACTAAAAGGAAAGACAATCGCCACCAACTAAAACACCAACATTAAAAAAGACCAACCTTTTTGTTTCCTCTTTCCTTCCTGCAAAGATATCACGAGAAGAGCGCACTCATATCGAATTGCCATCGGCTCCTTTCAAACCACACCTTTTCCGTCGCGACGGCGTCGATGAGCTCGGCTGGAGTTACGTCGAAGGACGGATTGAAAACACCGATGCCGTCCGCTGCTACTCTGACCATGCTAACGTCTCCGAAATCTAGGTCTATTTTTGCCTCACTGCTCGCTATAGCTTTAACCCGCGGTCCTGCCGCAGTGAGCATTTCCACGCCCGGCCGCTCTTCTATCGTGATGTGATCACCCGACGGCGTGTTGATATCGACGGATGTCGTCGGCGCCGCGACCACAAATTTCACGCCGTGGTGCCGAGCAGCAATAGCAGCTGGTACGTGCCGATCTTGTTCGCCGTGTCGCCGTTGCGCGCTACCCTGTCCGCGCCCACTACTACCGCATCTATTCCCTTGAGGCGCATGACGGCAGATGCCATTGAGTCCGTGATTAGTGTGGCGGGGATCTTGTCGTGGACGAGCTCGTATGCTGTCAAGCGGGAGCCTTGGTTGTACGGCCGCGTTTCGGTGCAGTAGGCCCGCGATAAGGCGTTGGCGGAGTGTAATGAGCGGATGATTCCTAGTGCTGTGCCGTAGCTGCCGTCGCCAGAGACCTGAGAAGAAACTCAGATGTCAATAAAACTCAACAGAAAAAGAAAAAAAAATAGTAGTATAAGTAATTATACTGTATAATTTCTCAGATCCAATGCAGCTCCGCTTTAGATTGAACCGAGATAAAAAAAAAAAAAAAAAAAAAAAAAAAAAGAGAGAGAGAGAGTGTGTGTGTGAATACTTACCCAGTATTGCAGTGCGTCATAACCTTCAAATCTCCCTTCTCCCCACCGCAGAAAACGATCCATTCCGCTCCCTTATCTCCGATGTTCCTGTTATCCTGCACGTCATCCCGTAGCATCTTCTCCGCCGCGTTGTTGTACGCCTCCGCAACTTCTTCGCCGCTTTTTCTTCCCTGCGGCTGTCCATACAACCTTCGATAACTTTCTCGCCGCATCGCCGAGGTTCACAGCCGTGGGTCGCGACTGAAGCAGGTAATTCATCCGCTCGTCTACCAGCTTCGCGATGTCTTCCCCTGTCGAGGATATCTCGCTGGGACGGTTCCGCAGGAGAACGGCGACGCTTAAGGCCGCTACTATTGCTATCGCGGGGGCGCCGCGGACTTGCATCGTTTTAATGGCGGTGAAAGCATCCTCGGGCCGTTGATGTCGATGTAGATGGACTCATGGGGGAGGAGGAGCTGGTTTAAGATTTGGAAGGTTGAGGGTGTGAACTTTATGGCTTGGAGAGCTGTGCTCTCGTTGGAGGGAGCGGTTGAGTTTTTCATCGTTGCAAATGCAAAGAATAATTAATTTATTGACCAAGGGGAATTTTGATCTTATTCCTCTAGAAGCAGACCCTTCTTTGATATTTTGTACCCTATAAAATCGCCGGTGATGAAGAAGAATTGAATTGTGAAGATATTTATAAGTGGAATTGGAAGCTGAACATTGAGTATTCGCCTCTTCTTTTTGTTGCACCAGCAGAAAATTTTTTTACCGCAGCAAAGCGACAAATCAACGGTTGAGATGCCAAGACCCAGAGATCGTCATTTCCCACCCCAAGCATACGCCCACTTGGCTTTATAAAGCCGGGTGGGCAAGCAACTCTCCAGGCTTTATAAAGCCAAAGTGTGGGCGCCTACCCCAAAAAAAAAAAAAATAAAAAAAAATAAAAAATAAAAAATTTTTTTGATGCATCCTTATATTTACGCGTCGCAAAATCGTAATTGGGCTAGTTTTAAGGGATTAATAGTAGGATATAGCTGCTATTAGTGTTGCGATCGATCTCGTGAAGTAGGATGTCATCATGGCAAGCATAAGAGGATTATTTTCAATTTTATTTTATTTTTATTTTTATTTTTTTTTAAATTTTTTTAAATTTTTTAAAATTTTTTAATTTTTTTTAATTTTTTTTTTAATTTTTTTAATTTTTTTGGGCGGTTATTAGTAATCAGGGGTGGGCGCCTATATTTTGGCTTTATAAAGCCAAGCGGGTATGCTTGGGGTGTCATTTCCCTGGACCTAATTTTTTTTTTTTTTTTTTTAATTTAATTTATTTAAGTAACCTAATCTAATTTTTATTTATTTAATTTTTTTAAGCGGGGAAAACTATTTTTTCCGAAATTTATTTATCTAAGAAAAAAGTTTAATTTTTAACCGAAACTTTCAAGTCTAGCCGAACGGTGGGGGAAGGGGAAACAGCTTAAATTTATCTTAAGTTTAAGGTGGAGGTAGAACCCTGAGTTAAAAAGAAGCTCTGAAGCTTGACAAGTGGACAAAGTAACTGTAAGTATCGAATGTTAAATTATACACCGTGTATTACTGATGTGGATCTAGATACGTCCGTATAAGCTGAGTCCAATACTTAGAGGATGCATATACCCGCTATATATATATCCTGTCATCATTCTCACCTTCAGTCTAAAACGTACGTTTGATATTTTGTTTAAAAAAAAGAATGCTTTAATCTCATTAAAATCAGAACTTAGCATGCTGCTTTTTTTCAAGACAGCGCTTTATTTGAAAAGCCTTAAGAATATATTACGGCTTCGTTCTTTCGGAATCGGGGAAAAAAAAATCTGTCTACGATGATGATTGTTTTGAACTTTCCATTCCCCCATTCTTTTTCTTCACCTGTTTCCGTTTCCCCTCTCTTGCGCCCGCCATGCAGCAGCTGCGCTCAAGCAGAAGCCTGTACCTCTGAAGCTGCATTCTGCGGTATCGAGCTTGAAGCACCGGCACCGCCCGGAGCTTCTCGCAGCAGCCTCTTCCTGTAATTCCAGTAGTTTTTCCTGATCGGGTCATATTTGGTCGCCAGGAGATCAAGAGTCTTAACGGCCTTTGCAGGTTCATCCTCCAGGTTGTAGATCTCGGCCAGTATATCCAGCGCGTGTGACGATTTTATGTTCGCGGGATCGTCGATGGGGGCGTACTCTTCGCAGAAGGACTTGATTTCGGTTAGGGGGTATTAGTCCAGGTTAGAACGCTGCAGATGTGTTCACGCGGGGTATTTAATTAGCTCACAGTTTTTATATTTTTTCCTGGAGGGTTCGAGTTTATCAGAAGTGCGTACAAACCCTTTGATGTAGTTCCAAACACTCGGATTCTGCGGTGACCGGGGAACCTTGCTCTTGGCGTAGTCAATCTCTCTATCCCTGATTTCTTTAGTCCACTTGCTCGTCTCTTTAGTCTCGATATCGTTCTTGAAGACGACGAAGAAGCGGTGATTCCACGCGCTGTTGTTGCGGACGTCTGCGGTGATCAGCTTGTCCGTGTACGCCAGCTCCTCCTCGTTGAACAAGTCGAAGCGGCGGACAAACCATTGCCTGTACGTCCAAACGTGATAGTTTTTGGAGTCGAGTTCGAATAGGTCGTTCATCGCTTCATCTTCGCCCATGGGGTCGTCGAGGAGGTCGATTATCTGCTGGCGGAAGTGCCTAAAATTAATTATTAGAAGATAGAATTTAGCCAATGCTCCTCAAAAACCTCCTTTAGATACCATATGTTTTTTCCGTTTGCAATGATTACATACCATATCTGATAATTCTTCTCAAACGCCTGTGCGATATTATGAACCCACGCCAGTTCGTCCCTCCACCTCCACTGCAGCTTCCTTCCCCTTTAACCTCTTCGACGATGTTCCCGTCCTTATTACCGCCCAGCAGGTTCTTTAAGCACTTGAACCTGTAGCCCCAGACGGTGTAGTGCGCCGGGTTCATGCCGATTATGTCTGCGGTCAGACGGAGCACGCGGAAGGAGCGCTCGTCGGCTGCCATGACGGCGCGGAGGTACGACATGGCCGTCGAATACTGCGGGGAGTAGGCGATCTGGGCTAAAGGTGCGGGCCCGTCGTCTTGAGCTAGGGTGATACGTCGGTCCATTCTTCGGAGGTGTCGTAGGAGAAACCGTCGGGAAGTCCATGACGGTGGTTCCTTCATCTGCCATCCTTTTTGGCCTTGGAGCTCTAGCTCGGGGGTAATGATGGTTTTAGAGGTAATTTTGGTAAATGGGGGAGAAATGGGTTGAGAGGTAAAAACTGTCGTGAAGTTCTTTGGAGTCCTCTCTCAGCTTAGGTGATATATATAGCCAGCGAAAATAAAATAAAAAATGGTGGGGTTACACGCGTTTTGCTGGGCACACTCGACCCTTTAAAGGTTATTTTACCCCACAAGTGTCCCGCGGTAACACGGCTATTATTTTCATCCCGTTGTCTGTTTCAACAGATGCGCCCTGGAGGTCGCCTGCAAGGCTATTCAAATAGGCTAAAAAGAAAGACGCATAGTTGTAGTACTGATGAAATAATACTTTTAACATTTGAATATCCTATACTATAATATATATGTTGAATGGGAAGTTGGAAGAATAAGATAACAAAAATAACTGCATGCTGATTACTCATTTCACTGACCGTATTTCTGTATAAAGCTACGGAAAGAAGGTTATTGTCCATATTTAGATAAGAACTTTCGAGGGTAAACCAATGAACTTTTGGTGGTTTTCATTTAGAAACTACGGAATGCGAGTACGTCTAGTAGGGAGGACCGAAGTGGGATGAGCTCCGGGTTAAATTTTCACAGTTCCTCGTCCGATGTCCATTTCCTCCAGAATCCCCACCCTCTCCTGCCAGTGCCGATGCTTCGTATACCCATGAGCTGTTCGATGTCATCGCTCATAGAAGCCTCCAGCATCGTCTCCTTGGTAATATCCATCCTCGGCGTGGGGAATAGTACTCCAACTCCATCACCGCCGAGCGTCGTTCGGTACTTTACGAACCCCTCCGCGGCAAGGTCGGCGTCCAACGCTTTCATCTCCTCCGGCAGAACTCGATCTTTTAGTATCGTCATGGCGCAGCCACCGCCGCCGGCGCCGGTAAGCTTCGTCCAGCCTATCCTTTCCCGTCCACGAGCTGGCGGATCCGCTCGAGCTTCGGGTGGGAGACGCCCAGCGACACGAGTAAGCCGTGGTTTATCCTCGTCAGCTCGCCGAGTCTCAGCAGGTGGGACTCGTCGGCGCGGAAAACTCGTTGTTGAGCATGGCATCGCCTCCGTGGTGACGCTGTCGATGGCGTCGAGCATCAGCGCCGTGCAGGTAGGGTGGGAATTCTTGAGCTGGTGTACACCAGCGACTAGCTCGGCCGTGGACCTCGCCTGGTTCGTGTTGATCAGGAGCAAAGGCAGCTCGGGAACTTATCCAGCCGCAGGACGGAAGGGGGCGAGTTGTAGTTACCCCGACGGAAGCAAACGGCTTTCCCACCTGTGGAAACGGTGTTGTCTAACTCCTGAAGGGTTACCGTGGATGCACATCTCCCCGACGAAGGCCCAATCGTTGATGTGCTTGAGCTGTTTCACTCGTTCTTCCTCGGAAAGGTCCGCCGATGGGGTTTAGCGTCCCTGCCTGGAGTTGCAAGCGCGGTCGAGAGGCAAACGCTGATGCTCGCACTGCTGCCAAGGCCCGAACTGATAGGTATCGTGGAACGTAACGTGAAAATCGAACCCCTCGCGTCTTTCGAGCCGAGCGACAGGAGCATGTACAGAAAGGCCTTGGCGGCGTTTATCGCGACCTTTGACCGCATTGCAGCGCAATGTGGTTCTAGTGCTTCGACAAGATCTTTGTCTAGGGACGTCAAGGTATCCGTGTACGTGCGCTTCTTTGCCGGAGCGTTGAACTCGTCCCAGGGCAGGTCCTCAATGTTCCATGTGTGCCTAAGCTTGATGTCCGGGAAATCGAGCGTGATCGTCCGATCATCTTGAAGGTGCGTGACGTGGAGGAAGGACCTCAGTGAAAGCGCTGCCGCTATTGACGCCTGCTTGAGTTAGAAAAAGCTCAGGAAAAAAACAAATAGTAAATGATTTACGGCGTGGAGTGAAGTGTATCTGAAAAAAAAAAAAAAAAAAAAATGCAAATTAGGAAGGTTGAAACGGCACCTTTCCGTGAACGACTGCATGCTCGCCGTACATAATGACCTTTGCAGGCGCGCTCACGACGAAATCTTGTCCCGGGCTCATGATTCTTCGATGCGATAGTTATACACTGTTGTATATCCTGTGTTTAGGTTAAAAGAGAAAAAAAGAGTATATATATGAGCGGGATTAAGTTATTTCGTAGTATATCAAAGAAGGGAGAGGGATTGGGAGGATGGGATGGGGGGCTGCCCTTTTCTCTTCATGAAGTGTGGAGAGGGACACTTCTCAGCTGAACTTTTGGGGGGCTCTGCGCTAATTTTGAGCCGCTGGCTTTTCTTTCTTTTTCCTTTCATTTTCTTCCTTCGAGCTTCGAACATTGCGAGAAACTTCCTCGACTTAAAAGCTACACAAATTTTATTAAACGTTGAGCTTGACGTCGTGGCATCTCAACACTACAGAACGACTGCGAACATCCCAGGGGAGAAAAAAAAGGGTTTCGCTCTATCGGCCGCCGTAGACCCTCTTTCATGGCCTTTGTTCATTTACTACGCAGGGCCTAGAAATTTTTAGCCTACCGCATATAAATTTCGAGCGAGCTACCAGGTAGCTAAAAAGGTCGCTGTCATTCCTCAAAATGGCTCACGACAGCCCCACGGGAATTGATAATACGATCAGCGCTGCGAATACCAAGGATGCATTGCTCCCGGACCTCCAGCAACTCGCTCTCGAGCCGATAACTCCTCCTGCGCCATCAGCGCCGGCCGAAAACCCGACGTCGAGATCGACTACGCCTATAGTAGCTAGCGAGGCTACGAGTACACGGGCGCCGAAGCCCGATGGCCCGAAGCGGTCAGATCCGTTCCAATTCGGTAAAGAGCCTTGCGCTTATTCAAAAAAAATTATCCTACAATACGATGTTGCCTAATGAACTGAAAATGGAAGGGCGGTAGGATCGAGATTCTTGACGCTGGGGATGACCCGTTCGAGTACAACGCATGGGACCATGTGGAAACGGATGCGGACTACAACGTGTACGCAGAGCAGCAGTACGAAGCGCAGCGGCTAAATCCTGTCAGTGCTTTCAACAAGAGTACGTTTTGTCATCCCGCACCGTTTTGTTAGGAAGCCACTTTTGCTCATCTCGTCCGACTTTCATCTAGAACGATTTAATGAAGAGCCGGACAAATGGTGGATAAATTTTACAAGAACAACCAGGAGAACTTTTTCAAAGACAGGAAATGGCTACAGCAAGAGGTAAAGATGGGGCGAAATGCTTGTTTAAGCTACTGTTGAGCGTTCATTAAGCTACCTTTGAGAGGTGTATCATTCTTAGAGGTTAGAGGGGCCATATGCTTAGAAATTCTTCTTTTTAGTTTCCCATCTTAGCGGCCGCAACGAAGCCTACGAAGGAACAAGTCAGGATACTGGAAGTTGGCTGTGGCGCCGGCAACACACTCTTCCCCATCTTATCCGCTAACGAAAACCCGAACTTCCACATACACGGCTGTGATTCTCAAAGGTATCGATATCGCTGATTAAGTCTCACCCGTGTACAAAGCAAACCACCCGAAACACCTATCGGCTTCCGTGTGGGATCTAGGGAACGCTGAGGGTACCTTGCCGGAAGGTGTCGAGGAAGGAAGCATTGATATAGTCATACTTATCTTCGTTTCTCAGCTCTTCATCCGAATCAATGGTCGCATGCGGTCAGGAACGTCAAGAAGATGCTGAAAAACGGTGGCAGGGTGCTGTTTAGAGATTATGGGCGGGGTGATCTGGCGCAGGTCCGGTTTAAGAAGGAGAGATACATCGAGGAGAATTTTTATGCTCGTGGGGACGGCACGAGGGTATATTTCTTCGATAAGGATGAACTGAAGGATATATTCGTGCGAGGTAAAGCAGCGGAAGCGAAACCCGCGGCAACCCCGGAGACGGATCAAGAGAAGTCATCGGAAGGCGAAAACCGGATTGGAGAAAAGGAGCCGTCTACAGCCAATGGTCGCAACAGCATCACTAGTCCGGATGATTTCAAGGTCCTGAACCTGGAGTGGATAGAAGGATGATCGTGAACAGGGCCAAGAAGCTGAAAATGTACAGGTGCTGGCTGCAAGCTCTCTTCGTGAAAGGCGACGAGAGTGCGGCAGTGATTTCCTTAGATAGAGACGCGCAATTGCCGTACTGGATGAGAGTAGATGAAAACAAAGTGCAGCCGTGAAAGCGACAGGCGTATCCTACCCCAATGTTTCCCAAAATCTCAGCTGAAACTAACAACTTGATTCGAAGGGGGCAATTTCTAAAATCACTTTCTCCTTCTTGAGTTGGCTGAGCCTTCTTTGCTGCGTTTATTTCCGCTAACACGCTTAGAGGAACTGGCACTCTCGTCGACACCGTGCGCGGAGCCTGATTCCATCCATCGCCCCATTCCGCGATGATATTTGTACCCGCTATATCTGCCTCTTCTGCACCCGTTCTAATGCTTTCCACAACTGTCACATCTTCTTCCCCATCCTCCTCTTCATCCTCGCCCTCCTGGTTATCGTTTCGCTCGTGCTCTCCCACCTAGAATCCCGCTCTATGAACGCCAGGTCGCCGTTCTTCCCAAGTTCATGCTTCACCATCTCCTCAAGCAGCACCCCCATCGTAAGCATCGCACCCTCGTCCATGGACCAGTAACCAACATCACCCCAAGATTTCCTCTCGTAGAAACTGCCGCATAATGGTGCAGCGCTTTCAGCAGGTCGCAGTCCGGCAGCTCGCCGAGCGAATTCTCTTCTACTCAGGAATATCTGGGGCTGGACGAAGGACCGTCGAAAGTATTTCATCGGGCCCTGCCGGTTTGACGAAGGAGTGAGTCCAGCTGATTTCGCGGCCGTCGACGTCGAGCAGGGAGGAGCACGCTTGGTAGACGTTTGGCCGGGCTCGGTTGGGGCGGGGGATAAATCCCTGTTTCTGTTGCGCTTTGAAGAATTGGTATTGCGATCTGGCGATGTTATATTTGTAGACGACATTTTTTTTTTTTATTTATTATTTATATATATATATATATATATATTTTCTGGGGGAATTGTTTGGTTGGCGGATGAACGAGCGAGTGAGGTCGAGGTCCGAGGATCCAAGAGCGAGCAGGAAGAGGAAGTACTAACGACCGAATCCCCGATGAACGTGCAGTGAGAGTAAAAAGAACCAATAAGATCGTATATTTCGACTCAGTAGAAGTAACCTCGTAATTTACAAAAACCCGTGATGTAAGAAGAGGAAAGAAAGAAAGAAAGAAAGCCAATGACAAGGAGGTTAAGACTAATAAATAATAATAAAATTTAATAAAACTAAATAATATGCACGGTTTGTGGGGCTTGGCACTTCCCAATTAGGAAGTGTTGGGGTTTGGTTGTCAGTTACTTAGTAGTTTTTATTCTTTTTAAGGTGAGTTTTTAGGCCGTGGCTACTTTTTTGGGTCTGCTCCTATATTTAATGAGTCTTTGAAAAAAAAAAAAAAATTTCTAACACGGGCTTTATTCAAATTGTTTTATTCTCCCCCTTCTCCGTGTATTATTCTATCGTTCAGTATCTTATTATGAACACCGCTATGAATGAATGAGTCTCCAAGTTTCCTCTTGTTTCGCCGCAGCCTAGGCGACTGCGCGAACGATCGCACATCCTCTGCTGCAAACGATGACGGCATCGGCATACTTTCTCTCCTCGATGCGCGCAGGATGCTCGGCATCTCTCACGAGCCTTCAGCCAAGTTCAGATCGAAGCAAGGAAACGAGTGTCACCGCAGCGGCGTAGGCGCGCTCGCGATCGATGCTGTAGAGAACCGATAGTAGGTCCATTTACTCAGCCATCGAATCTCTTGTCCTCCTAAATGATGCTAATTTGAACATAGTATGGTATCCGGGGCAGCGAAGGAACCTTGCGCGTACTGGGATCTGGAAAGATTAGAATCGCCGGTGAACGTATCATCGAGGTATGAATTGCTTCGTCAGCCTTAGGGGGCTGGAATCTATCGTAGAGCCGTAATCTCGAAAACTTACGCCATTTGTTGATATATAGGAATAATGCGCACAAGTTTGCGATATCGTCGATTTGCTTTCACCCGTTCGATTCTGGGCTGGTAAGAAAAATCGTCTAAACAACAGAATCTATAAATGAAGTTCTCACTAACTTAGAAATTAAATCAACGCAGTTTACCACAGGCTCCTTTGACCGAACCGTCAAGGTGTTCTCGTTACGGCCGGTACTCACCAGTAGCGACGACGACCTACAACCTCGAAGCGGTGGTGTACTCTCACTCGATATCGAATCACTCCGCTCCGTCGGCCACGCCGCTGCTAGCATGTGCGACGCAATCTTCCCACATACGCCTCATAGACCCGCGCTTAGCCTCATCCGTGCAGACGCTTATAGGCCACACAGCCGCAGCGCTGGCAGTCGCGTGGACCCACCATGCACCCCATCGTCGCATCCTCTTCCATAGATGGCGCGATACGTGTTTGGGACTCAGGTACAGCTCGTCGTGCCTGGGCTCGCTCGAATCCCGCGGTCCGCCCGTGCAAACCGTCGGCGACAAGGTCAGGCGCACAACGCGGCCATAAACGGAATCCGTTGGACGGCGGACGGGTCGCTGCTCGTCAGCGCCGGATTAGACGGGAAGATTTAAGTGTGGGATGCGCAGAGCGGTTGAACACGAACGTCGTCTTTCCGCCGTACTTAGGAACAAGCAGATGCAACCGCTCAGTATCGAGATAGCAGACATCGGTTCGCAGCTGGAGCTCGAAACCCTGTGCTGCTCGTCCCGAGCGATTCTACGTGCTGGGATTCGACCTCGACGACGGTAGGCTGTTGAAAAGGATGAAGCTCAGGTGGCGGCGGATCCCGAACGAGGGTTGAGGAGCCGGGAGGGTTTACGGCGATGGTGTTCAGGAAAGGTGGACATTCAGAGCTATATACGGGCCATGCTAGCGATAGAGGTGACCAACGTATCAACAAATGGTTCCGGAGCTAGTCTCGCAGCGGACGAAGAGAAGCTGAGATTTCAGGGCCGCTGAGAAGACAGAGAGGCAGAAAGCGCTCGATAAGATATTCGAACCTGACGAAAGAGCCTATACGTTTTGGTGATAGTCAAAGCTAGAATCTTATATATTTCGATTTTTCACGTACCGCACTTTAACTTCGGGATGTGAACGTATAGAATCTAAAATGAACTGGAAGAGTCTATTCTTCTCTATATAAAACATTCGCTAGAACCCTACAAAATAGTAGGAAGCACGCTGGTATCTTGAACCGACGCTATGCATGAAATACTACAATAAGGAAAGGAAAAGGGAAGAAAAGAGAAAGAGATATAACCAACCCCAAATGGAAAACATAAAAAGCTATAGACGAGCGCAAAAAAAAAAAAAAAAAAAAAAAAAATCAAATGTAAAATGAAAGTAAAGCAATCAATCATCGCGAGCGTAATGTGTAAGAATCCGTCAGGATACATCGCATCCTTTCATGAATCTATCAGCGGTGCCTCATCGGTAGCACTATCCCGTGCATAACAGGGCGAGCGAGGAGAGCGGCCCGCCGTGATGGAAACAGTATGGAATCGTGAGATTTAACGCAGTACCAAGAGTGTGCAGGTCTCCACCTATACGAAGTGACCATTAGTACCTAAAGATTATATTGATATGAACGTGAAAATAAGAATGAGGTAAAGTCTTACGTGAAGTCCCAACTTGCTTCGCAGGTACGAGCGCTTGTATGACCTGCCCAGTCTGCGGATTGTATATCTTATCGGGATGTGTCCTCAGCGGCGCCACCGTCGTATTCAGCAGCTTATCCGTGATCTGCCAGAAGCGCGCAAAGCTGTGGTCCCGACGGACTCCCAGAGCTGCTTCGAGTCTGCGGGGCTCAGGCTCATTACCGCCCTGGCCGTGCCGTTGCGCGCAAAGTCGGCCTCTTTGACTGAGTTTATGAAGGCGTCGTGGCAGGCCGTTGGCGATTCGAGGACATGACGAGCTCGGTGGGGAAATTTTGAACCGCAGGTTTATCGTCCAGGGCAAGCTGCCGGCGCTCGCTTCCTCCGCCTCGTCGCCGTCCTTGCCAACTTGCCGCCAGCTGTATCTCGTGTGCTTTCATCCTGATCGTGAGCGTGGTCTGAGGGTTGAGGTTCTTTGGAAGGGTCGTTTGCGGTATAGAAGTCGTACAAGAGTCGATAGGCCAGTGCCTGTATTATATAGCAAGTATAATGAGCGTTAACGAAAGCTTTTAGAATATAGCGAGGGGTTTCCATACATTTGAGGGAGCGTTATCTACTTCGAACCACGCACTATTCTCGAGCTGCTCGTCGGGGTTTATCAGGTACTTCTTGAAGAAGTTGTATATCCGGGGATGTGGATTGGCAGGTACGACAGCCGGGGAACGTGTAACTATTTTTAAAAAGCCTTGGTTAGTATTTCTTATGCCCTTAGAAGAAAGGACTTGAAGAGACATTTGAAAATGAATGAGAAGGACGGTAAATAAAGTGACGCACGTAGTATGGTCGCTGTCGTCGAATGTGCGGCATTCGCTGGGGTCAAGAATGACCTTGATCGGTAAGCTCCCGTTCCATAACACGCGGCGCACATCGGCCCGACGACATGGTGAAGGGTAAGGTCCAAAGTGGTCGTTCTTTCTTTAGAATCGCAATACGAGCTCTCCTCCTCCTTCTTTCTCTGTTGATGTTAGCTATACCTTGCTACTCCGTCGTTGTCGTGATTCTATTGCGTTGATGTATCTGTAATCTGTCGTGGGGTCGCCTGCATCTTTTTCTTCCTGTGGCTTTTTGGTGGGGAAGCGAACTGAAGGAGGGAGGCCGCATAAGGATTAATTTTTATATTTTATTTTCTAGTCTGCTTGTTTCAGGCACACAAGACCGCAAAAAAAAAAAAAAAAAAAAAAAAAAAAAACTCTCGGAGCTTCCTACAAGGAAAAAAACACTAAAAGGAACCAATCCCTCCTTCACTTTTACCAACCCAACGACGACATCAACCTCCCGACCACAATGTTCGCAAGATTCGCTCCGCAAAGACATGGCGCTGCAAAGTGTATTATAAGTGCTCAAGGGTAAAGCGATATATACTCGGTTGGCTTTTCGTGGTGCAATTGCGCCAGAGTTCGGAAGCTCAAAATATGCAGAGGTGTATCTAACAGATACTCTACCAAATATATACTAACTTCTTACTCCAGGATTTTTCGAGCGCCGCGTCCTCGTCCGTTCTGAAGCAATGCAGATCTACGATACCTAGAAGTGCCTGCCGTGTCCAGGATGCCCTACGGCAGCAGAGAAGCCTGCATACCATCCCAATGCTTGCAAACCAGACGGAGTACGAGGAGCTCGGAATCGGGAAACTGTACAGCAGAGAAGGTTTCCGTATGGCGTGGACAGAGCGGCAGATGTACTTGGTCAATAACTACAACGAATTGGTTGCAGGTAGGAACGAAAAACCCCTCCTTCCACACCTTGTAAGGAGTAATCTTCCAACGAGAGGGCCTTTTTGCTGATAATTTTTTTTCTTATCGATTGCTGTTGAAAAAGGAACCAAATGGCAAGACGAAAAAACATTTGACGTCGTCATAAACACCGCCAGGCAAGCCGAGTACGCCGCCATATTCAACCACGCCTCCGCCCTCGTCAACAACCACTTCTTTTTCGAAACCCTCCGGCCCGAACCCAAGAGGAGAAATTGAGGCCAGCGCACATATCCAGGCTGATCCAAGCCTCGTTCGAGAACTACGGCAACCTGAGGAAGACGATGCTCGCAACCGCGATGGCGTGCTTCTCCAACGCATTCGTCTGGCTGGTGATGGACAATGACTACAGGCTGCGGGTTTCACGACGTACAATGCCGGCACGCCTTACGGCGCCGCGTACCGGAGACAGAGCCACGACGCGAACACGACGGAACCCGAAATAATGAGGGATGTTACAGCGGGCGTAACGGCTGCCGTGAGGGGTGGTCGTGGGCCGAGGATCCGTCCAGCGGATCCTCCTGTGCGTTAACGTTTGGGAGCACGCGTGGCTCATGAACTTCGGCATCGGCGGAAAGCGAGGTACCTCAACACCTGGTGGGACCACATAGACTGGGAAGTTGTCGGACGAGGGTTCCTGATGTGACGGCTTCCCACCCTCCAAGGATGAGATAAAGAAGAACTAGCTCGGGTAAATAACAGGTCGTTATTTATTCTCCGTGCATATGCAAATATACATCCCCTTTTTTCTTGCTTTTAGGAGTTGGTAAAGGATATATACTATGCTCTAGATGTATCTCTCTCCACGTCTGTTTTTCCAGGAACGGCTCGGCTGTTAGACTATGTTCTTTTTTTGTATATATATTTCTTATATAACGATAACATGTAGGATACGTACTTGCATATACTAAAACAGTTTATCCTGGTCCTCTTCATCAGATATTTTTAATTCTAGAGCTTCGTCATTGCCGCCTGTATGCTCGAAAGCGGAGCTACATCATGTGGCTACTACAAAAGGGGACGCTCTTACCTCTCTCTCAACGCTGTACAATATATTCAAGAGATATATAACTGATCTCAACTATGCTTGATCATAATGACTTTTCACATCGCTATTATAAAGTCCTCTCAGATAATCTACTAGAGAAAAGGGGTATTGTCCTTAATATATATTTGATGTGGATATTTTCAGGCTAAGTAGCTATAAACAAATCGCGGGCGGATCCACGCCCCCCCCTTTTTTTCTTCACCTTACCCGCACTACATATATCTCAACGAATGTATTTATTTTTCAGAGATCGAACATTTCCCTCAAAAGCTTCATCGTCTCATCGGGGTTCTTGACGCTGTGACCCTCCGTGCGGGAATCGCTGTAGATCTCCCAGTCATTCCGCCCTCGAACGTCTTGTCGCGAAGAAGTGGATCTTCTTGAAGTAACCGGGACCTTCTTTCTCGATGTGCCGGAGGCAGTACGTCTTGTCCCAACCTGCGGGGAAGACGTCGAAGGATATCTGACCGCCGATGGAGAAGGTAAGGCCGTAATGCTTGAACTCGGTGCGGAGGACGTCGACGAACTTGCTCCGGACTTGAGCTTCCTTGTCGTAGGCTTCGAAGTCCTGGCGCTCCTGGTGCGATGCGTTCCTGCCGATGGGGGAAACGTTGATCATGCCGTTCCTGAACTCGATGAACGTGCCTCTGATATATTCAGTGCATTAGTACCAAAAAAGAAAGAAAAAGCAAGGTCATTTTGCGTTAGTAATTGTGTGTAAGTTACCTCTTGACGGGGATGTCCAGGTCAGCGATGTAATGTAAGATGAAATTGGCCAGCTCTTGTATTGATCCTCGCCTAGCCATTCGATGAAGGAGCTGCTGGCGAGCTCTTCGCCCATGCGGTAGGCTGTCAGGCCGTTCTCTGCGAAGGCGTAGTCGAACTTATCGACAACTATAAGAGGAAAAGGGAAAAATATGTGAGTAAACAATTCGATTAAGGTTTTTTTTTTTTTTTTTTTTTTTTTTTTTGATAGCTGTGTTGTCGTACCATCGTCACCGAGCTGCTCCTGCTGCTTCTTGAGGTCGCTTCCTCCTACAAAACCGATCGCAACTTTTTGGCGAAGCCTCTTTAGTAGATCTTGCATCTCGGGGGTTGCGGACTACGAAAGTAGTATACATGATTAGCGTGAAGGAAAACTTTTTTGGAGAAATTTTAGAGCTGCATGGTAGCTATAGTTCAGCACTATCGCTTCAATTGAGGGGTAGACAAAGATTTACACTAACCTTCCGCGCGAGAGAGAGTGTTCCATCTACGTCGAAGAGGCAGATGGTGTTCTTTTCAGGGCGTTCGGTGAGGAGGGTACGACGCCATGCTGCAATTGAGGTTATTATATATTTAGGAAAAAATGTAGGTGTTTGAAGCTGTTCCAGCGAGCGGGCGTTTAGTTTATAACTGCTAATAGATTGTTTTGAAGGCAAGGAGAGAAGTCGAAGAGCCAATGGAAGAAACTCCGTGGGATCGCAGAGCTATTATACTATAAGACGGACGAGTTCCTTATTGTGTTGTTTAATTTAATAATGCTATTTACTTATCTATCTGTCTCGAATTGATATTTTTTTTTTTTGGCTGCAAGGAAGAAAATTTTTTTCTTGAATTGCGGAGCTATCTATATACACCAAGTACTTGGTATATCTCTCCGCGCAGCCTTGTGGGGAGAGGAAGAGAGGAATTCTACTCAAGCTGCACCTGACCAGCGCCAAAACGCGGTCAACGTGTCAGGAACAGACAGACGGTGGAGAGAATAAGTAATTTTAAGATTAAACTAAACTACCCGCTCGTAAAGCGTTTTCTTCTCGGTGAAAGTTCGAAGGGAAAATTTGGAACAACAAAAAAAAAAAAAAAAAAAAAAACACTATATCACCTCCAAATACAGCCAGCCGATTGCAAACTTCGATCGTTCATTTTTTCCCTGGTTTGTTGCAATTAGAACTCCTGAAATTACAATCTCTACAATCTCGCCGGCCGCCCGTGGGGGGAAGGGTTATAATTGCGCAGTACATTTCTCGACAAGACTCTCTTGAACACGGTGTTGATAATTGCTGGTCGATATCGTTGATGACACAGTGGTATATATATATATATATACTAAGTAAGTAAGTATTGATAAATAGAATGGATGGGCTCAGCAGATATCGCCGCACGTTCCTGAAGATTCTTCATGAAATTGATCGGCTGGTGGTGTCAGTGCTCCAGGCACAGGCGCCATTAATTTTTAAATAGGCCTGACGGAACGGATTTCTATAAACCACGGTGTTAACATCAAGAAATGAAGAAGAACACCACGCGCTATTGAAAAGAATCTTGATTTGAGATGTTTGTTTGTTCTAAAAGATCCACTTCGTTTCTGCAGGGGTCTCCAGACCGCACCATATTTCGTGACCATACTCGAAGGAAACCCAAGGATTGCAACAAAGCAGCTGGCTGCCCTTAGCGCTACTCTTTCTTAGTCCTTCGGAGGGGATATTAAACTATCTCTCTCTCTTTTTTTTTTTTTTTTTTTTTTTTTTTTTTTTCCCTTTTCTCCCTTTCTCCCAATGTTCTACGTGCCCCCCCCCAAAAAAAAAAAAAAAAAAGCATCCGGTTTCGTTGGAACAATGACGGCAGCGCCTCTCTCTCTTTTTTCGGCGTTAGTCCACACTTTTCGCTTGGGGGTCTTTGGGGGACTGTAAGCGAGAATTCTGGGCAATGCCAAGCCTTTTCCCGCTGCCGTCCCCGGGGACTGCCTTATCAGGATGCAGAAAAATAAATAATCATATAGTGTCGCAGATCGATCCACTAGAGATATATATAAGAAGTAATATATAATATAATAATATCAACCATTTATCCGCCAGTCGTAGCACTTTATCAGGCATATATATACACGTATAGAAAACGGCCGGTTATAATAATATATCGAAAGAAGGGGATATATCTGGGATTATATATTCAAAGGTTCATTGATGCTTTTTTTTTTATGGGTGACTAGTCTCAATGAGATATATATCTATTTTAACATGAACAGATATCGAATTTTACGGCAACGACAAGATGGCAGTGATTTGCAAGGCAGCGCTGCAAGTTGATCTAGCTGGATCGGTAATATAAATATACGTATTGTTTTCCCCAAAGATAGGAAGCCAGCAGCTCGAGGTAGGAAATTAAAAAAAAAAAAAAAAAAAACAGATATGGATACGACGTTACGAAAGCACCACTCGTTGTGGACACTCATCTCGCGTATACTTATTTATCATATCTTAGTTTAATAACCCTTATTTATTTATTTGTTTATTTATTTATTTATTTATTTACTTTTGTTGAGGCTATCCCCATAGATCGTAAGATTTCTCAGGGTGAACAGAACACAAGGGCAAAATAGCTCAAAGCCAGCATTCTTTCTTTCTTCGATCTCCATTTCGTGCACTAGATCTGAAGGTCTTTAGAAGCCCAGTCAGTCTTTGTTGCTTTTTAACAATGCTCCAGACGGGTGTTCCGCCCGGCTTTACACACCCTCCCTTTAGAATTCGAGGCTTGCGTCGGTAACACCAGGTACTTAGTAACGACGGACACGAACAGACAAGCATGAGAAAAAAGTATCTCAGGAGATTGTGGTGAAAAGCACAAAAGAAAAGTCTCGGCCCCTGTCTTCACGCCGAGTTCGAATCTGTACAAAAAAGAGAATTCTTGTGCTTTGATAGGAAGGGCCGCCCTTTATTTCCGTTTAGACATGTACATCCACAAATTCATTCCTCTAGAAAATGAGTCGCTGTACCTCGCCCCTAAGTTTCAAATCTCCAATGGAAACCTTGGAAATACTTAGGTATATTAACCATTCTAATCCAATATTTTTTTAAAAATCCAAAACCCGGCTCCCAAAGCTCCAGACCATCGCAAAATCCCACTTCTCAACCCCAAATTCCTCCTCCAAAACCTGCCCCACGAGCTTTAACATTCCCGCTCTCGTACTCTTTTTGATGCAAGCATCTTGCTCGCCGTTCCACTCGAACCAATCAGACGCGAAGGGTGATTATGCGCATCTTTCCTGCGTATGTGATACTCTCCTTCTCGAGTCTCAGCATGAATATCGTGAGGTTCCGTGTGTATTTATGCTCCTGTGGCCTACAAGCCTTAAAGATACCGCACACATGATCGCTTTGAGCGCCAAGTCGACGATGTCGGTCAGCGCACACGTGCATGAAGGCGTAGGGTATTGTCTGGTTGACTGAGAAGATTTTGTTGCTGTTGCTGTTGCTGTTGTTGTTGTTCCGAGTAATCGTGAGATAGTATGAGCTCGCACGTCCGGAGGGCTTTATCCGCGAGGAGCCTTGTGCGTAAGGAAAGAGCCTGGTCGAGGGTTGTGCGCCGGGCCGACACGGGGTAAACATCGGATTGAGAAGGCATGATATTGAAATCTTTTTAAAAAAAAAATTTAAGAGACGACGGATAGTATTACTATTCGATGCAATAATAACTTTATCAAGCCCTCTTGAAGAGGTTTATATGAGCTTGATGCGTCTATGAAGCTTAAAGAAGAATACCGATGCTATTAAACATATGTTTATATCTTCAAATCTCCGAGTCGTACTTGATGAATGTTTCACAGCATAGTAGTGCACTCAACACGATATCGGGTCTCGACTCCCCCCATGACATTTGAAACATTTTTTTGCTTCTATACTTCAACGGCTCCGTCTGTTCTACTTTTCGGAACATCGAGAAAAGCGGAAGCGTTCCTCTACGATCATGGTGTATGAAAGGAATCTCGAAGGTAGATTATGTCAATCAGCCTTTGACCAAACTTTCCCCTAAGGATAGCTTGAAAAAAAAAAAAAAAAAAAAAAAAAAAAAAGAAAAACATATATTCGAAAAACTGGGAAACCAAACAGGTGTAAAGCCAGCCATATGTGACAAGATGGCCCCACTTGATCTTGAATCCCGTAGATTATATTCTTTACGATTATAAGAAGGTATAATACGTGTAATTATCGTATTTGCAAACCAGAGGTTGCAGTTGACGTAAAAACAGGTGAATTTGTTAGAGTTAAACTGCACTTTAGCCAATTGGTCGAAGTGATCGTGAGCTCAGGCGTTCATTTAATCTTGGAAAAAAAATTTTTGGAGAATTTTCTGCGTATAATAAATAATGTGATAAGGTTCTGAAATACTGGAAACAGATCAGGCACAAAGCCTGAGCCTTAACAAAGAGCTTTCACGCACCTGTCTTGATTAAAAAGCTCACAAATGTCATAGCAGTTGTTCATCAGCAAGCACGTATACTCTATAAAATGATCAATGACTTCCATAGGTATTATAGAGACGAAAAAAAAAAGAAAAAAAAATTGGACACTCGCTCTTTATAAGACACACATAGACCTGCAGGTCAAAAACGGGGGGAGATGGAAGGTATCTGGGTTTCTTGTGACGAGAAATAAAGCTTTAAGGTTGAGAGAGAACACGGATGATTAAATTTGTATTATATATCCTACTAAAACATGTTTGGTTGATAGAAGTAGAAGTAGAAGAAGCAGATAAAGGTTATACGGGTTTGTGAAAATGGAGGATGTTCCTCGGGGGTAGTGCACGGTAGATAAGAGAGGTATAGTAAATAGTGTATAGTTTGCAAGGAGATTTTAGAGTATAGAGAAAGACTAAAGCGAAATAATGAGGTAGGAGAAAAGGAGAAGATATGGAAGGAAATGAAAGGAAAAGGGAAAGAAGGGAAAGAAGCGAGGGAAGAATCTTCCGTAATAGACGGCACAGAAGAATGTTAACTATTGAGGTGGAAAAAGGAAAAAGAATAAAATGTAAAGAAATATAACCTATTATACACACTGAAAAGAAAGAAAGAAAAACCAGCTTCGAGAGCAAAGACAATCGTCAACCGGGAAACGCCGCTGCCACTGAAGAAAAAAGCATTCTCAAACCAGATGCATAATACTAGAAGAGGGAAAGAGAGAAAGAAACAAAAAGGAAATGAAAGATAGGAAAGGGCATCTTTTGATTACATGTATAACAAGAGAAGGGAATGGGATAAAAGAGGGGCTTTTAAAATCATTCATGCCCCAGAAGAAATTTGAGTAGATCGAAAGATAGGCTCGAAAGATAGGCAAGCGCAAAGCGCAAATGAACAAAAAAAAAAAAAAACAGAACGAACGCCAGAATCATAATGCTGTGTATATCGTGTCGCAGAACAAAAAAAATATCATGCCTGATCTTTTTGCTTTTAGTGCAAGTAAAGCAGTTGCGAGTGTGTAACAAATGGCGAAAAACTGAGGAGGGATCATGCAGGCCAGAAAAACAAATAAAAATGACGCGGACAAAATTGCACAAAACCGAGGGAGAAAAAGGAAAGAAGAAAATTCTCCCTCCTTTAGAGAGTAACCAAGTTCGTTGTATTGCCGTTGGCAAGGTTGCTGCAGTGGTCCTTGATCATTTGCTCCAACATTGGGAGAGTATGTGGTTTCTTGAGAAATCCGGTCATGCCACTCTGACAACGTCGCGATGAGCGTCTGGAGACGCATCCGCACTCACGGCCAAAACTACCAATCGTTTCGCATGTCATTGGTGTACTGAGGTAAAGCCATGATCTGTTCTGTTGCATCGAAGCCGTTCATGCGCGGCATCCAGAGGTCCATGAGGACAAGATTGACAGGTCGGTCTGCGGTATCGCGCATAACCCGGACTGCATCCTCTCCGTCGATCGCCTCCAATATCTCGGCATATCCGAGCCGCTTCAGCATATTAACGAGGATGCCACGGTTGATCTGGTTGTCTTCTGCAACAAGAATTCTGAGAGGATCTTTTTTCCAAGCTCCCGATCAAAATCTTTGCCTTTGAGGCTTGAGAGCGAGCGCTTCCGTGAAGTCTTTTGCGCATCTGGAACTTGTGGCGATGGTTGTGACATTGATTGCGTTCGAGGAAGTTGGGGAACCTACGGGAAAATTGGTTAGTATATAAAATGATACTATAAATCACTGCACTGATAAAGGTGGTTGGCAATTACTACCTTGCCAATGGCGGGCGAAACCGGGACAGATTTGGAGCCCGAATTTGATTTATCGCGAGTTGGCCATGTTAGTTCCGGTCTGGGACGCAAAACTGGGGACTCAGTTCGAGGTCCTCGTGTCGGGTCGGGTTGAGGTTCCATAGGTAACTTGATGTGAAACTCCGACCCTCTCTTCGGGCCATCGCACGCCGTGCGGACGAGGATGATGTCCCCGCCCAATTTCAGGGCAAGGCTCTTGGCCACAAATAGCCCGAGGCCAGCACCGTCATGCTTGCGGTTTAGACTTTCGTCCGCACGCTTCCACATCTTGAAAACGTCAGGGATAAACTGCGGTTTTATGCCGGTCCCGTGTCCGTACCTTGAAATGAACCTGGTTCGAGCCTTCAGGTACTGACGCAGTAACCGTCACGCGTCCATTCACGGTAAACTTTACCGCATTATGCAGGACGGCGTAAAGCGTCTTCTTCCAGTGTCAATTTGTCGATCACTATCACCGGAGGCACCAATTCAACAGACCACTCTATCTCCAGATTTCCTACTTCACCTCTAGCATTTTTTCTTTTGCCGTGACAATCTGCCCCTTTTCATTAGTCTCAACACCAACCTGTTCAGGTCTCCCACCACTTTTCAGCGCGTTCTGTAGCATAGTCGAGATGAAATCCTTCAAGTCCAACCGCTTGTGGTGGAGCGTTACATTCCCTGATGGATCCTGATGGATCGTGTGCGTTCCCCTAGGAGTCCTGCCCGTTGGCGGCAGCGGAAGAACATACCTGGTTTTGGAAGGTACCATCAAACTTGCTCCTTCGCTCGTCTGGTGGCGTACTGTTGGCCCTCTCACCCCGTGATCTGTGCAATCGTCGCTGAGATGGTCTGCATACAACGTCTGGAGACTTTGACCGGCTTCTTGGGAAACTATGCCGGACTACCTTCTCTTCCGGAGAATGGCTCCTCTTTCTCCCTCTCTTTTCCTGAGACGGGTAGTGATGGTCGAAGATTCAGTGGCTGGTGGCATGTAATCTATACGATCGCGCCGTATGCTCCCTGGAGGGCTGGAACGGGATCGTAGGCTTGGGATATTTCGGTGTTCAGCTCCAAGGCGTGAACCATGTTATCCGCTGCATCGACGACACGCTGTGCGCTATCTGCAATTCCAAGATTTTTAGCAGTCAGTAAATGATATCAAGGCTAAACTTTGGTTTGCCAAGTTTGGCACGCATTAAAAACACTAGGACACACCTTGCGCATCTTCGATATTCCTCTCATGCCGTCCACGAAGCTCCGTACTTTTGGTGCACCCTCATCGTCCAGAAGTTCCAAAGAATGAAGCATGACATCCAACATCCCAACTACACCTTGTAAAGGCGTCCTGAGTTCGTGCGAAAGGGTTCTGGCAGCTGGGCGAACGGATTGATCAGGCGAAACGTCTCGGTTCGGAACCACGTTCG
The DNA here is from genome assembly GCA_002224055.1 of Pezizomycotina sp. ARF18. Lineage (NCBI taxonomy): Eukaryota > Fungi > Ascomycota > Pezizomycotina sp. ARF18. Next base: position 27,044 of record AZLU01000220.1, read on the forward strand.
CCGACATCCCAGGCGACCATGGTTTTGGGACCTTAACCCCCTCTTTTTGCGCCTCGGCACTCTCTAGTATACGTGCAACGACGAGATCCTCAAGAGCACGGAAGAAACACTCAATGAAAGCCCAGCTCAACTGCGGTCTGTTATCCAACCCTTTTCGCGACCACATGACTCCCATGTGGCCGAAACATTTTCCTTCGGCAAAGAGTGGAATGGCGAGGTACGCTTCGGCGGGGAAAGGAAAGCCTCCTGCGTTCGGATTGTCCGCAAACATGGTGTGAAGCTGGTCTGGTATGACTAGAGTTTTATCGTGACGCATGTGAGCACAGGGGCACTTATAGCCCTTGTACTGAACATTCCGCAACGAGATTTCGTTCCTTCGTCAGTTTTGATAAAATACTAGTCCCATTAGGCACGAGCCTTCCTCCCAAGCGGCGGCATTCAACGGCACTCGCAGAGTCGTCTTTTAATATCCTCTTGGCAACAAACGCGTACTGGGAACCGTAATATTCGACATTCCATCCTCCAGTAGCGACCAGAATTCTTCCCCTTTTGCGGCACTTAGTTCCCTCTTCATCTCATTATCTGATGTCGCGCCTTGAGTTCGTGTTGTTCGAAATATTTCGTCATTTGTATTGGAAAATCGGGTTGACCAAGGTGAACGATCGACTTGTTGTCGCAGCTCGGTATACATATCGAGGGGTAATCGGAATCGTCCAGCACCATCAAATCCTTGTCCACGTCCATTCTATCCTCCATCTTGTCGCGAAATGGACTACACCGCGATGTAGGGATAGGTCGACGAAAACTTGGGCGAGACAGTTTGAATATTAAAAAAAAAAAAAAAAAAAAAAAAAAAAGAAATACTTGCAAATATTTTTTGAGAGGGTTTCCTTTTGAAGTATCAAGTAAAATCCGTTAGTAGGTTTTTTTAGACTAAATCGTAGGATATAATTAAATGATCTCGGAGGCTCCGAAAGAGGCGGCTTTTTTGAAGACAATGGAAGCAGGAAGTTTATTTCCGACTGGTCAAGGCACCATCTCGACATGAAACCCAGTTTTTTTTTTTTTTTTTTGTGTTTTTTTTTTGGGGGGGGGGGGGGCAAAGGCGGTGGAAGAAGTTCTCACCTCTTAGCCCTTTCGTCCTGAACTCTGGAGAAAAGGGGAAATGGATGGGAACCTTACACGCTACGGAGAGCGATAGTGGTGCGTGAGCCTGTGAAGAATTAAAAATGTCAGGACGATCTATGTAAATTGTTTGCGTATCCCAAAATTGCTGGGTCTCAAATATGATTCCCCTTTTCCTCTTCTTTTGCTCCAAAGAAAACAATGAAAAATGCATGGGAGTACCTTTCTCGGATGCGTATTGCGAGAGTGTTAAGGAGCAGAAAAGAGAAGAAAGAAAAAAAGAAAAAGAAAAGAGAGAGAGAGAGCAAATGTCGGAGTGACAAAGCAATAGCAGAAGGGGCTGAGGAGTGAAGAGAATCAAGAATTAACCCGATATCCTGCTGCGGGTATAATAATACGAAGTGCTGAAACGGGGAATTAGGGGTATAGTTGAGATTATAGAGAGGTCTCCGTGAATGCCCTCGGTTGATAGTATTTATCATGGATGAGTTAAGTTTTGTTCTCAAAAGATACAATCAAAATCTACACCCGACCATCATCGAAATGCGAGATTTCGTTGCAGCAGATGTTTCCTGGCAGGTTTCGTTGGCACACGCTCGAAAAAATTTTTTGGTTGATTCTATACGTTTCCCGAAAGTACGCAGTCGATCTCGAGACCCGAACACGACGTGCGGCGTTGCTTTGTCTAGCTTGAGCTGGACGATTCTCAACAATCAAAAGAAGAGAGCTTATGCCTAATCTGGTGATGACCAGATTAGCCTTTCTTCTTCTCTTCGTTTGCAAATGCCAGAAATAATAAATAAGATTATATATCACTTCAGATATCTCTTGCTCTCTCTTGCCCCAAAGAAGGTTATAGATGGACTCTCGCTTACACGAGATACCCTGGAAAATCTTGGTAAGAAAGGGTCATACTCTTTAGATCTTTCTTTTACCTTCTGAAAGGCAATATTAATCGTGACTTGTTCCTCTTAGGCACCCGTCAGATCAGTGATAAGAGAGCGAGAAGAGTCGGAGTATTTTGAATCATGAAGATAGGAAAGTAAAAATCAAGAGGAAAATGCGAGGACGAGGGAGACGGAATTCCAAGACGAGACTTTTGCGATCTCTCTTAAAAAAAAAAAAAAAAAAAAAAAAAAAAGAAAGAAAAGAAAGAAAGAAAAAGAAAGAAAGGAGAAGCGCCGGGTTGCTAGTTCCCTTCGTTTTCTATTCTGGGGGAATCGTCTGGGGTCTTTGGGAAACGAATTAGAAAAAGATATAGATCAAAGAGCAGAGTTAAAAAAATACAATATTTTTTAAAACCAAGACAAATGAAGTTACCAAAATATAAAACGACAAAAAGGCGTAAAGGAAACGGGAAGAGAAGAAGAGGAATAATAAAATACCTTGAGCTGCAGAGGAAGGGAAGGGAGGGGAGAATCGCCTTGAGTAAGAGAAGCAGAAGGGGGAAGGAATGAAGAAGAGTAACTCTAATTGAAATAGCCCAAAAAAGAAGGGAGGCAATACTACTAAGCCGATTTTATTTTATTTTGCTTTCTTTCCTGTGCTCAAAGAGTTCTATCTTTGAACGTGCGACCCTATCCGGTGTATGTATGTGTGTGTATACATTTATATATACAATATGATGCTTTTTTTTTAAGATAAAGGAAAATAGAATAAAAATATGATGGACCTTACCTTCTTTTTGGCCCTTTGAGCCGGGAAAAATAATAACTACAAATAAATAAATAATAATATATAAGAAAAAAAATAAAATAGAATATATATATACTTCTAGGTATATACTTAATATAAAGGGCTATTTCGAATAGCAGGTGGTAGTTGTATATCCAATAGGGTTAGAGAGGGAATAGAAAAGAAAGAAAAGAAATTCCAGACCTTCAAGGACCTCGAGGGGGAAAGAAAAGTGGAAAGAGAAAGAAGAGAAAAAAAAAAAAAAAAAAAAAAAAAAAAGTGGTGAGACTTTTAGCAAAAAGAAGAAGGGGGTACAGCACAATCAAGCAGACCAATAAGATACGCAACCACTTGCAGCGATAACAAGAGAAAGAATCGAGGAGGGGAAAATAAAATAAATAAATAAAATATATACACTATACTGCTAGAGTAGTATATATCTGCTAGTGTATTTTTGTGGGAAACAAAGGGGGATAAAGAAAAGTTGAAAAAGAAGTGATATAGAAATTATATAAAGTGAGGGAGAAGAAACTCTCCAAGAAGTCCCTTCTCTCTAATGGAGTAGGTAAAAATATAAGTGTATATCTCTCTAGGGTTATGTTTTCTCTAGGAAAAAAATATATATTATTTTTCTCTATTAAATGTAATAGTATTGCGCAATACTAGCAATATAATATTCGATATTTTGTAACTAAACGAGCGGTTCGTCTTTGCGATTACCGCGCTGCCTAGTGGAAAGTAGGTTAGAGCAAAGAAAGAAAGAAAAGTTAAACGAGAAAGCAAAAAAGAAAAACAATGAATATAATAAAAGGAGAAAGGAGAGAGACGTAGAGAAGAAGAAAAACAAAAGATACACCGAGTAGAGGAAAGGAAAGTAGAGGAAAGGAAGAAAGAAACAGAAAGGAAGAAGAGAAGAAGAAGAGAAGAATTCCAACAGAAAACCTATTTCTATTTATTATATTCAGGGAGCAATAGTAAAATATATCGAAAAATATTGTCATAGAATCCCCTTTACCTCTTCACTTCATCACTCAATTATCCACTGGTACGATAAATAATTAAATTAAACCAAAGCGTCGATTCTTTTTTTTTCCTTCCCGTTGCGAAGAGTTAAAATAAAAAAAAAAAAAAAAAAAAAAAAAAAATAGAGGAGAGAGAGGGAGAATATAGAAGAAAAGCGATTACGTACGGTGTATATAATATATACCTAGTACGTATATATTCATATAATAATAATATCACGGGAGAAATTAAGTTTTCTGATGAAATCGTTCATTTACTCTTTTTGCAATACGCCGCTTCTCCAAAGTGGAAATTAAGAAATTCAGGTACCGAAAACGAGGAAATAAGACAATCGTAACTATAACGAAGCAACAACAACAACAACAACAACTGCTTGCCTAGAACAAACAACACCTCGAGATAGTAAAGATATACGATACAGACAGATACATTCTTTCGAACTAGAACGGACCGGAGTTCTTCCAGTCTCGTCTCACTCCTTCTAACTTAAAATTACCCAACTTTTATATTCATTTATACCTGTAGTATATACTTACAAAGTAATTAGCTTCTCTTTTTTTTCGGCTCTGAAATTGGACTCATTCGGGACTCGGGACTCGGGGAGTTTTACAGGTACGTAAGCAATACTTACTTAGTAAGTAGATAATATAAGTATAGTTTAATAAACATATACTCCAAAAAAAAAAAAAAAAAAAAAAAAAAAAGACAAATCTCAAGGGTACAACTCCTTTTGGACGAAGGCCCTTTTTTTTTCTCGC
>AZLU01000220.1:32394-69532 GCA_002224055.1 Pezizomycotina sp. ARF18
TTATTTCTTTCTTTTTTTTCCTTCTCAGTTTCGCGAAAATTCCTTGATTTCAGATGACGGCAAGTTTACACGCAAACAAGGAGTGATAAGGCTAGATACCCTGATCTTAGGGTTTCTCTCTCTCTTCTTTTTCCTAATATATACTCTTTCATCGCTCCAACTAGAGACGTCTCGTCAAAGAGGGGGAAAAAAGGTGCTAGCGCGAAAATTAAACGACGAGGAAAGGCACTGCCACCACAACCGACCGCTCCTTTCGCATCCTCACGGGAGAGGGCAGGTTTTTCACTCCTTAATTCCACTGCTCCACTCCTATTTATTTTTGTTTCCTTGTTGTTGTTCGATACGCGACGAGGATGAAATGGCTCAGAGAAACTCACCAATCTAACACAAATCGGTCTCGGGTTTCATATCGGAGATGGCCTCGTCGGAGCTCGAGGAGAATCATGTGCTGGCTGATAGAAAGGTCTTCCGACGAAGCACTCTTTCAATATGTTTCTAAGAAGCGATGATATTTTGCCGGTATACCGGCTATATAAGATCGAAGATTGGCGAGATGTATTTCTCAAAGCCGCACAAGCGGCACAACGCTGATAATCAAATCAAGCTCTTTGGACTCTTGAGGTCTGGATAAGACATCAATAATTTCTCTATTCGGATACACGTACGTGCTATGTGCACCTTTTTAAAGAGCTATACGCCTTATTATACACGGTCCATATTATAAAAGTGATAGTCTAAGGTCTATCAATATATATATATATAATATATATACAAATGCGATGATAATTTATCTTTACAGCCAACGTTTTCCTTTATATTGGCTCACGTTTTCAACAGTGTCTTTTTTTGGGGCCAGTCAAGTTGAGGGGTTGGACCAAGTAATTTCGTGTATATACGTACACACAAGTAGGTATGGTGAAATTAATCTCTCATTTTCACTTCCCCCTGGGACCCTCGCATGATTCGACAACATTCAGACCACGTCAAGGCTCGTAAAGGGAAATGAGAAACTGCCCTAAACGAACAAATCTAACGACTCCTACTCTCTTTCTTGCTTTTTGTTTTTTTTAAGAATAATTTTCCAAACGGTTCGCTTCTTGTTCAATAACAACTTCCCGAATAGGTTAGTAAGACGATTTCCAAATTATTATACGGTTAAGGATTCTTTGTTATCTCTTATTTTATTCTATTTTATAGCTTTATTACTATCTTCTTGTGCATCTAATTGCTGAGAGGCTCCAGTTGAGTCGTTCAAGGTAGTTATGCACGCAGTGCACCTCTGCTATTCGTGTTACAATTTGCAGGACAACGCACTTTCTTTCCTTCCTTCCTTCCTTCTTTCTTTCTTTCTTTCTTTCTTTCTTTCTTTTTCCCCTTTTTTTCGTTCCTTCTGATATCATCACACGGCAAATCCGATCGATCTGATTGGATATATCGTCCTTTTTTCCCGGAACGTGCAGGCATGCAAAGAAGCAGCTTGTGAAGAGGGAGCTGCGGGACTTAGGTTTTTTTTTTTTTTTTTTTTTTTTACCGTCGCCGTTACATTTTGAGGCGCGAGGCTAATGTCCCCCCCAAGTGTAGCCTTCAATCAAAGCTCGTGAATAGCAGCTACCCACGTCCACTTATTCCTTCATCAGAAACTGAAAATTTAGTCGCTAATTCGAAGAGCCTTTTTTTTTTTTGGCTGCTGAGATGACCGCCCTTTTGCTTCCTATACTCCCTGGTTCAGAAATTTTGGTGGGGGAATAAATAGTTTGGCTATACCGTGTTACAGGAGCCTCTTTCCCCCTTCTCTTCGCAACTAAAATTTTTTTTTAAAATTGCGTTGTAGCGCCACTTTATTGCTCCCTTCAAAGCCCAACGCCAGATAGCAGTAGTAATCAGGGCACTTAGCGTGGTTTGGGAGCCCCAAAAGTTGAAGGCAGGCGGGCTAATTTTAATTTGTATTTTTGCCTTGTATAGGTGGTTTAGAGGACTGTTGCTATTTCTGAGGTGTCGAGTGGGTTTCACCTCGGTAAGTAATTGAAAATCGTACCCACGCTAAATACCCTGGTAGTAATAGAGCCGGATCGCTACACTTCAATCGATCCGAGAAGACTTGGGGGCGAAATACCAGCCCTTCCGTGGGGGGTTGGCGGTTAAGTATTTTACTCCTTTTTGTAGTGAAATTGAGGAAAAAGGGTCAAATCCAGGTAAGATATCTCCAGTCGAAGACCTTATTTGTGGGATGGAATATTCGATAAGGAGGTTTATTGGTATCCATCTCTCTTTTTTTCTTTTTCTCCCCACCAAACAGTATCCGCAGACTCAAACCTCCAAGGACCCTTTATAGGCTTCAAGAATCAGGACTTGGAGAATTGCTGGTGGGTAATGAATGGATAGCTGCATCACAGAAAATCCAACAAAGCTCGTCGGGGAACTCAGGCTTACCAGCCGACCGGAGCTCGCACCAAAGACATCAGTGGTTTTGAAGTATCTCAGTTCGAAGCTTAATTCTTTCCCACGTCATGACCCAGATATCAGCAGCCAGAAGAAGAAGAAACAGAAAGATAAAAAAAAAAAAAAAAAAAAAAAGGAAACAACCCCTCCGTATACTAAAAGAAGACAAACGAGTGGTTCTTAGTGATTGCAGCAACCTGCATATATATGATATGCACAATCAGTCTGGTTTCAAATATATTTTTTTGTCTACTTCGGCAATCCCGGCCAATATATTGATTTCATGGCGTCGTGTCTGAGGACGCCACATTGCCAAACTAATTTGGTGTGCCCCGTCAGTGGCTTGAAAAGATTTTTTTCATCAAATATTGATAACAGCAAGACTGAAGGAAGAATCGAGTACCAAAGATAGCAGGAGGCGTTTGTCTACTTGCAGGCACAGGTGTCTTCACCATTACTGATTATTATATCGGTAGCGCGGCTCTATTGCTTACTCGAACGTTGGGGAACGTTCGGTAAAATTCCACAAGCTTCTCGAAGCATCGCGTACAACCTTTGAAACCCACCCTACCCTTCTTTGTCGTCACGGCCGATAAGCGATTTGTAAAGTTTGTATGATGGACGCGCAATTCGAAACAACGCCAGTACAGAGAATAACTATCCGATCTCTTTTATTAATCACCAAACTAGCATTTTCTCCACTGCTTGATAATATCCCTTAGTATAGGGAATTACGACAGCTTCCATTTAGAAAACGGAAAAAGAGGGGAATACGATTACTCACATTCAAAGGGAGACGTCACGAGTACTTTCTAGAAGATCAATCGAGATGTCTATAAAAGAGCCTCGTTCTTGCTCGAAGATGGGGAATCGTCCTTTCAAACTTCATTCCATATCAACTTCACCTTCTGAGCAAGTTATCGCCAAGCCAAGCCAAAAAAAAAGCTCTTCAAAGCCTAACACTTTAAAAACAACACTTCACAATACTCCCACTAAACCACTTCAGTTCATACCCCCAATCTACATACAAGATCAACATGCCTTACAATGCAGCCCAAGATACGCTCGCCGCGCCGCCTTCGCTCCGTTCGGCGGCCTAGATGTCCTTAACGGACTCGTCTCTGCCTTCGACGAGAAGCCGACAGGTGCCCCGCCTCCACAACTTCGCGGCCCCATTTTGACGTCTACGAGACCAGGACTCGTACGTCCTCGAGGGTGAACTTCCCGAGTAAGCGACAAGAAGTCCATCAACCTCCAATTCACCGACTCCCAAACCCTCTCCATCAAGGGCGTCATCGCCGTCCTCCCAGGACGAGGAGAAGGAAGAATATACTTCGCGGCAAAGTGAGAAGAAGGAGGCCGTCGATACCGAAATGTCCGACGATACCGCTGCTACCACTGCCACCCTAGATAACGAATCCCCGTTGAGGGCCTGGTCCGCAAGGGATCTCCCGCTCCTTCGTACCACGCCACCGTAGAAGACGGTGAGGATGAAGATGATAACACGTCCGGCTTTGAAGTCGTCAACACTCCCAGGACAAACACTCCCGCCCCAGCTGTCCCGGGGCCCTGCTGCGGACGAGAAGCCCAAGGAGGAGAGTGCCCCTGCCCCTGCTAAGCGTTCCTGCGGTAACGGCCGGAAGTACTGGGTTACCGAACGCTCGCGCGGTGCTTTCCACCGCTCGTTCAACTTCTCCGGTCTTGTAGACCAGGATAATGTCAAGGCCCACTGGAGAACGGTCTCCTTACCATCGTTTCCCCAAGCGGAAGCCTTCCGTAACTCGTGTTCAAATCGAGTAAAAATAAATAATAATGCGCGTTCCTTATCTTGCATTTTCTGTTTGTTTTGCATAGACGTCTTTTGTAACAATCATAGCATGTAAACGGAGGATTTCGGGTTTATTTTTGTCTGATCTCCGGAGATATCATCGTTAGTTTTTTTATTTTTTTTTAAAGATCGATCGTGTATTATTAGACAATCGTACGTTACTATTTATTCAGAGTAATAAAGAATATTAATAATAATCAACTTGAATAGCGAAACAAATAGTGAACGAACAAAATAGTGCGATAATGCCGATGAATTCGTCATCGAGTGAAAAACAAAGTTCGTGAAACTCAGCAAAGTCCAACAGTGGTGTACATTCGGCTAACATCCGAGAAATAAATTTGTGCGCTATATATTTTAGTATATATACCTAGATAACTAATGACGTGAAGTGTATATGACATCGTGAAACTAAGACCACTCTTTTATATTGTTGTTTATGCCGATCATTCCGTCTTATAAAAATAAATTCCCATTTGAAAAAAGAGCCTCATTGTTTTGCTTATACAAACTTACTAAATGTTCACCAGTGGGTAACGTAAACTTCAGAAACCTACCGACTTATAACGCGACTTCTGACGGTAGAGATTGCAGATATATATCTAACAAGCAGCCATGAAGCAAATCAAAGTCGCATTGATTCAACTACATCCCAAAGTAAGCTGCAACCGGTACTTACCTATTGCTTCTTGACCTACTACTAACATAATAAAATTCCATTGCGCTTCGAAAATAGCCACTGCAAGTGGAAAATAATTTCCAGAAGGCAAAGGGTTCATAGAACAGGCGGTACGTTCAAGCAAGGCGTCAGCAATTGGGAAGAGTGGTGGGGGTTTCCACACCATCATAAATATCGCATCTTATTATACGAGTCAGAAGCTTCAGTTGCTTGGGATTCTTTTGGAGCTCTAGCCTAATTACATGGCTCCAAAACATTATGCCGGTCCTGCCTGACCCAGATGCTACTTCGCCCTCTTTGCCTGATAGCATGCGATCAGGCTTCCTAATGACACGGTTCGGCTGTGGACTGACATCTGCACAAACGAGAACCTTTAGGCACAAGCAGGCGCAGACCTTGCCGTTCTCCCGGAGTACTGCCTTACGAATTGGCTCCCCAAGGACCCCAAGTTCCTCGAAACCGTCGAGGCGACGCACGAGGAATATCTCCGAAGTTCCGCGTAACTAACTTTGTTTTTCTCCTCGCATCTCGCAAGCTATCATAGCGGTTTAAAATCCGTATACTTATACAGAGAGTTTTTGTAACAGGATTTAGCAAAATCAAATAACATCAATATCGTTCCGGGAACATAATAGAACATGCCACCTCGGTAGAACACGGCAGGTCGGTGTTGTATAATACAGCTTGCTTCATCGACCGACAGGGGAATATTGTAGGGAAATACACGAAGAAGAATCTATGGTTTGCGCACTTTATATGTCTCTACTAGCTAAGGACTTTAATAGAGGCGGTATACTAAGTCATATGCGCAATTCCAAGGGGTGCAATAGAGCGAGAACACCTAGAGCCTGGTCCCGAAGAACACAGTATCATTCAAACGGAGTTCGGGCCTATTGGTGCGGAAATCCAGTTTCTCGTTTTCAACTTCCTTCCATTATAAAACCTCGACGCCGCTAACATGCAAGCATTTTAATCGAACACAAAATTCTTCAGGCCTGCTGATATGTTGGGACTTGGCCTGTAAATTTTACAACAGAACAAGACTACGTTTCTTCCAACCTTCGCACCCATATATATTAACGGTTATATGTCGCAGTTCCGGAAGCCTTCCGAATGCTCGTAGCCCAGGGAGCCAAACTCATTATAATACCAACTTTCTGGACGTTAAACGACTGCACTGAATACGGCCTGAAAATGAACCCGAAAGCGGAAGAGCTGTTCATGAACAGCACCGTCGTAACCAGGGCGTTTGAAAACGCTTGCGGTAAGCGTTCTAAAACTTTTGTTTTGCTCACCCCCAAAATCTCCCTTGATCCGGGAATACCTTGCTCTTTTGTTTCCTTGACTTGTTGGTTTAATTTTTCCAGATCAATATTTGTCAAAGTACATAAACGTGACAACAATATCCTAAGCTATTCTTATATACATATGTATACCTTTTCTCAAAAAAGCTAAACATGCGTATACGTATCAACAGGTATCATATTCGTAAACTCCGGCGGCCCGTCAGAGAAAGGTTACGCGGGCTGTTCGCAACTCACTGTACCATTTGCAGGACCGATCGTAAAGGCGGATGGCGCCGCGGAGCAGATGAAGATCGGAACTATCGACTTGAATGTACTCGACGAAGTAAGCATATATCCGCTACATCTCAATCATACGAAAGATAAAGCGAATTGGCCGATTGCCAGCGAGAAAGGTATAGATTCCATATATCGACTATGAACTTAACCTCTTTTGTTTTGATTCGTGCAGGCCGAAAAGGCATACTTAGTGAGAGCGGACATTGCCTCGGAGAAATGGGGATATTCGTGGGATTCAAAGCTGTAAGAAAAGTAAATCAGCATATAAGATTAATGCTTGGATAAAATAAATATTCTGGATTCAACGGTATAGTTGCACTCGCACAAAACCTCACTAGCTCATTCCTTCCGTGATTGCACGTTAAAGTACAATACACTAGTCTTTTTTTAAAAAAAAATTTTTTTACCGTAACTTTCAACCAGCCAGATCCATGCATAATAAGATTCCAGATTAAGTAGTATTAATTACCAAACCACGGAAACTGAAGATAGCCAACTAGAAATCCTTATATTTGTGTTATTGAATGATAGGTACAGTGCGATATATTCTGCCTATAGATGAGGTCATCTCATGTCAACTTGGGCATCGTGATATTAGGACGCCTTCCCATTGGACCCCTGATAAACTTCCTACACGATCAAGCTAGGAACCGTCGCATCTCGTGATATTTACGGAAAAGAAAGAGGTTGTTATATCAAAATGCATATGTCTGGACACTAAATTGTCGAATATATGCTTTCTTTTTCTTCTTGAAAGGTTTGCAGCTCTAGCAGCTACACTTGCGACCGCAAGGACTTCGATAAGAAGGAAGCGGCAACGAGACGAGTTTTCTTTGATATTTGCTGGAATTATATATTTTGTTAATTCATTAATTCACTCTGGCGACATCATTACTCTACAGACTGTTTTATAATTAGGTAAGGAGCATACATATATATGTATTTTAGTATGTATATAACAAGATAATAATATCGTTAGGAGCCGTTAATGATAGCTAGGAGATTGGAAAAAAAAAAGAAGAAAAAAGAAAAAATATGGTATTTTGGGATATTCGAAACGTTTTTTTTTTTTTTTTTTTTTTTTTTTTTTTTTTTTTTTTGGAGCAGAAGAGATTTGGACAAAAAAGAATATCAAAACTTTTTATAGTTCCGAACACCAAGAGCAAAATAAGTATAAAGCGAAGAATACTAACTGACATAATAAAGAAAAGAAAAAACGTACAATCCGCGCGGACACAGAAGAGATGGGTGGATATCTTGAGAAAAAAAAAAAATAGAGAACCTGGAAAACGCCCTTGGAATGATAAGTTCAGGAAAAAGAAGATATGGAAGGAAGGAAATGAAACACAGGCCGCTCCAATTATTTACAGGGTTTGGACCTTGATTATTATTGCAAACCGAAGAAAAAAGTTTTTGTAATATGAAAAGATTGATAATAAGATCATGATAGAATAACCATCTGCCCGTACATCCCACTCTCCCTTTTCTTTATCGTCTTTTTTCTTCCTCCGTTTTGAATTAATGGTGATTATTTGCCTCTGATGGAAAATAATTAGTTTGATTTTTTAGTTTTCGTCATTTCAGGTGGTATCCGGAAAAGCGCGAGAATGAAAGCAACCATTGAAAAGAAAAGTAAGTAAAAAAAAGACCAATGCCAAGTGATCAAGCCCCATGGTATCATGGTAAACTGCCTGTACTCCAAAGAAAAGAAAGATAATAATAATGAAAGTTTTAGACAAATGGACAAGGCAATCCAAAATGAAAACAAGAACAACAAGTCATAAGCAGAATTCGTGAGAGAGATGAGGGTTCTCTATGAAGGTATTGCCAGTCGTGTGAGGAAGAAAAATCAAGTCATTGTCTGATCATGATGGATATCTTGCAATGAAGAAAAAAAAGAAAAAAAAAAAAGACCCATAAAATTAGAAACGGCAAAAAGATGTTAACGCTGCCACAATGCGTAACTAATCACGTCTAAAAGGCACCAATGCGTTTTTCGTTGTTGAAACGGAATTCCAGGCTTTTTCTGGATCTGCGTCCTGTCGCACCGCACCGCCGTTAGCCCAGGAATCGCTCCGGCCGCCAGAAGTGCTTGGTCGCGATATAGGTTGCTCCCAAACACTTGAGCTCGAGGAATATGTTCCGCTGTCTCCAGAGTAGCGTTTTGAAAGCGAGATGTGAAGAGTGTATCCAGTGACTTCGCTTCGAGGGCGGGTGCCGACTGCTCGACTGAAGGACGATGATCCAGCATCGTAATCCGAAGGAGCACCATCAGCGTAGATGGCATGTCGATCCCGGCCCTTACACTGGAAAAATTAGATGGCGCAAATACTCCCCGCGTAGATACTCTGGTAGCTCAGCTAGCATACGATCACGCTGTTCATCAGAAACACTAGACGGGCGAACTGGCTTGAAGTTTTCCCAAGCTGACTGTGGACCGAACGACGTCGTAGAATCGGACAATCTGCTTGATTGGAGGTTGTCCTTCGAGCTCTCGGATCTCATATCAAAAGTGTTGCCATCCGAAATGGATGGCAATAGCTTCGAATTGAAGAAAGGGAGTGAATCTTCAAATGAGTCCGAGTGGGGTCTTGATGGCGCTCCCCGAATTTCCGGAATTATACCGTATGACGAGAGATAGGACTTCAGATGTTCAATGGCGATGTCACGATAAGCTCGGTTGTCCCTAGTATACGTGAACTGAATAGCAATCACGTCCTTCGAATGGCTCTGGCTCTGACGTTTGGGTCGAGAGAGGATCTGCACTACGACACCGAACTTCTCCCGTGTCGCATTGACGACCGATTTTTGGAAGTCAGGGTTTGTGATCGCCTCGTGGACCTTTTCTGAGGATTCGATTTCAATTATATGGTGTTCAGGAACGTGGGCCTGAGAAAAAAAATTAGTTGTAAGGTCATATACTGCGTAAGGAAGAACGTATTTTGTAGTTCTTTTTAATTTCATTGGTCTTTGACTTGGGGTGGCAGTACTCTGGCGGATAATTATGAACTTACCAGGAATGCATGCATGGCGTGGGGTACCTGCCACTCCGGACCGGTAATCGTCACAATGTCGCTTGCCATTTCGGTACTAGGGAATCTTATCTTGCAGGACCATCGCTTTTCGATCGATTGAATAACGTCACTCTGAGCAATCAGAATGCGGTGGAACAGGCGAGGGATCACCACTGTCTTCGACGTACTCGGCATCCTTTATAACGGCAAGAAAAGATGTGCATGTCAGAATAATTTCAGTTTGTTCCGTGAATTACCCATGAGAATAAGACCATCAGAAAAAAAAAAAAAAAAAACCGGAGGGAATACAGTAATAAAGATCTGAAACAAACTTACCGCCTGTTGCACCATGTTGTTAATTTCCTGCTTAACAAGTTCAAGATTGGCAGCATTCCGGGCGGGCGTTTTGCAGATGACGTTATCGACAACGGTCTCCTCCATGTCTTTTGAACCAGCCGCGTCTCGATCCATAGCGTTTGAAAACTTAACGAAGACCGAGTACTTCTTCATGATCCGCTGAATATGAGTACCTCCAATGCCAATAATACGCTTATGGTACCGGTCTGGAACATAGAAGGAGATTGAAGCGGGCAGTTCCTGCTCGACCAGTCCCAGGCCTAACTTCGTTGCCCCGTAATCTGAACCGAAAATGTCAATGTAGAATCGTACTCGTTGAAGGCTCGAAAAGGATCTGAACATCTGCCTGACCCATAATCTTGTTGATTTTCCCATTCTTTTTACCACTAACGAATTCCTTGTGCTCGTTGGCTAGTTGCGCTTGACGCGATTTGGCATGGATTGTGCTGTAAACAAGGTTAGGTAAAGTCAAAAAAATAAGTTGAGAAGAAATGGGAATTTGAAGAGAATCTGTAGTTTTTTTTCTTCCTAATATTTTCACTCATACCTTAAAAAAGACTCGGATACGATCTTTAGCGCTGCCTTGACTGCATCGTCCGAACCAAGGAAGTCGAAAGACGACTTTGTGTAGACACTTCTACTCCACTTGCGGCCACAATATCCGAGATAAATGGTTGTATCTCTCGGGAGACGAGGGAACATTGACGCCCAACCCGATTTCCGAACGGACGATCCAGCAGGCAGCATTGTAATATTGAGTCGCCTGGATTTATGGTAGTTTAGAATATGGGTAGGAAAGGTTATAACTATTTGCGTGGGGGGACCTACATGATTGAGAATAGCCTTGACTGTACGCTCAAGGGGTAAAAACTTCTGTCGCCTGGACTCGCATTACTGCTCTTTCCAGCGCCCAAAGGCGGGAGTTGGACGAAAGATCCGTTCTCGGCCATAATCTTTTTAACAAGATCGAGCTTTCTTGGATGATGAAATCTAATTTCTGCATAGGAACAGAAACTTCCTTGACGTACACTTCGAGGTTGAGGACCAGCTCATTGATTAATTGTATTGCCTTCTGAATCTGCTCCTGCCTTCCACTAATGAAGATGAGATCAGGGTGACGCTTCGAGGCATGCGTAGGCTTGTAACCAAGCAATCTGGGAAAGGGGAAGGTAGGTAGATGTTGGTTTGAGTGACCGCCTCGATGTGTTGAAGATTGCGGCGCATGCGACCACAACATCAAATTTTGGAGCGAAAGCTCTAGAAAAATCGAATCAACATAGAGGCCGAGCTTTTGCATTTGCACGTTATTGTTAGCCACTGAAAACTGTCGGTAATGAATGGGAATATTCAACTCTTGCCAAATGTGTAGGCAAAGAACTAGATGGATTTGATTGGGGTAATTTTTTTTTTTTTCTATCTTTCAATATTCTTGCATTTTTTAATTTTAAGCGCAGCACGTGCTGAAAGCTTTCCTTCTCTCGGAAATTAGAAAGAAGCGATGGAGACAACGATGGCATCGCGGATAGTGCCTTACATTTCATCAATCATCACGAGGACTCGGGTTTTCGCGAAATCCACACTCTCGGGGTCGCCAAAAATCATAATCTTGAGCCGCGTGTCTTGGCTTGTGTCGCTGCCGTTGAGCGGGACGGCAGGGACTCCTTTGGTTGGTTCGTGATGCACAACAAAGATATCCACCCACAATACGTTGCAATAGTCTCCAATCTCTGTGCCGTGTCAGGTAGGAACACATCATCTTCGCCAATCACTTGATCGAAGTCGATGTCGACCGTAGCACATTTCTAAAAATCCGCAAGTATTATTAGCCGACTGCATATAAACAATCCGAAACTGAAAAACCCCCCCCAAAAGAAAAAAAAAAAAAAAAAAAAGTACAACTTGCTATCTTTCTTTTATTTTTTCCTCTCTTCATTATTTTTTCTTTCTTTCTTTTTTCTTCTTCCTTTTCCGGATTATCTAATGTCTCGGAGCAAAGTTGTGTATAGGGAATAACAGATAAACAAGGCAATCCAGAGAGATTTTCAAAATGATAAAGGTCAAGATTCGCGTGTAGGGATAGACCTTGAATAGAAAAGATAGAGCGGGAATTGTAACAAGGGAATGATAGGCTCTACAACCATTTTGACAGGTGTGCGGTCAAAGATGATGCCTCGACCTCGTAAGACTGCATCCGGTTCTCCATACAAGAATACCGTGGTAACTGGACCTTTCTTAGGGTTGGCCGACGACGGCATTGGATCTGCCACGTGCACTTCAGCTTTGACATTTAGAGCCGACGAATCGCTGATCGAGTTGCACACATCCTTAAGGTTTTCGATCGTTTGTTGATGTATCGGAAGCTTGTGAACTGGCAATGGTGTGGGGGATGAAACAGCGGATTGCGGGTGGAGCCATCTCCCCTTCGCACCACTTGTGGAGAACGCAATATTCTTCTCAGGTCCAACAAGGGTCGGAGATGGTATCGAGAAAGAATAAGTAAGAGAATCGACAGCATTCCTTCCGTGACTAAGATCGACTGGCCGCATAATTGGATTTGAAGATGGGGCTGTGACTGTGACTGTAACAATTGCGGGTGAGGTTGCTGCTGCTGCTGCAGTTGGTGCTGCGAAAACACTCCATTTGCACCCGGAAGTCGCGAATACTGGTCGTAGCGGTGGCCCATATTGGAAGGGCGGTCCATTTGAAATTAATCTACTTGGTGACTTCCTCGGGTATCGTTCGTAGACCGCTTATTACAAGGGAAGAACGAGGTATCGCGAGCGTGTGGTTTAATTCCTTGAGCTATATAAACATCAATAAGCATGTTGATATCCAGGAATCATTGGATCAATAATCAAGATATCAAGGAGGGTTTGTGCAGTCAGTATCTTCGGGTTCGCAAGGGAAAAACAAAGGATGGAATGAAAAATTTAGTAAAAGATCAAAGAACAAGGTTACAGAACGAAAAAAAAAAAAAAAAAAAAAAAATTGTAAGTAGCAATGCTGAACAATAATATATAGTTTAGAATGAAGGAAGTGGTTTGTTAAGCTGTTCAAAAAAATGGTTCGATGACTTCAAAAACACAAAACTGACCGGAAATGATTATCGCAATCCAATGTTTGCTTCTCTGTCCCTCTAACAGATTATTATTAGTTATTGTGATTATCCTTTTTTCTCTCTTTTTTAGTGCTGAGGACGGTCCTTGCGAGACTTATGCTCTATTGGTGTTTTTTTTTTTTTTGAGAAAAAAGAGTAGATTGGGTTTTTCCTTGGTTTGAGGCGAAGAATAGGAAGAAGAACAAGAGAGGAATGAGGAAGATTGAAAGAAAGAAAATTTTCCCCTCTCGTGAAGTCTTTTTTCTCTTTATCTTTTTCTCCCTCTTTTTTTTTTTTTTTTTTTTTTTTCAACGGGGTTCTGGACCTTGTGGATAGCAATCAATCTAAAAGCGAAAAAAAAAAAAAAAAACGCCGAAACTTCTCTTTCCCTCTCTTTTAATTTTTTTCCTTTTTTTCTTTTTTCCTTTCAAGTGAAAAGGGTCGCTGCTGTTTCTTGTCCTCTTAAAAAGAAAGGAAGACAGACAAGAGACAGCGATAGGCAAGGAATAATAAGACTGGAAGGGAAAATATAGGAAGGAAGGGAGAAGGGAATAAAAAAAGCAATAATTATTTGAATGATTGCTGTACAAATATAAGGTAAAATAATAATAAAATAATAAGGAAAAGTCTAAAATAATTATCTTCCTTTTTTTTTTTTTGGGAACAGCGACTAGAAGGAGAGAGCGAGCGGGTACCGGCTTGGCAAAAGATGGCCGATTCCGCGCACTAGGAACTCGTGGCTGTTCAGCCAAACAGAAGAATGGGAAGTGGTAAAAAAAAAAAAAAATGAAATAATAATAATAATAATAAAATAAAATAACAATAATAAATAACAATAATAATAAATAAATATAGATATTAAAGGTGTTACATACGAAAAAGAGCGAGGGAAAATGAAACAAGTTTGTACCAGGGTGCAGCTTGAAAACATCAGAGGCCGAAGAAAAAAATACGTATAAGTAGTATATTTCTAAGTACGATGAGCCTCTTATGAGGAAGATGAAAAGGAAAATTGGGTTCCAAAAAAAAAAAAAAAAAAAAAAAAAAGGAATGGCATTATCGGTAATAAGTATATAGAGAGCTTTTGAGAATTTTTTTCCCTTTACTTCTATATCATTATCTCGTAGCGCTTGGAGAAAGTAAGGATAAACCAAAGCAACAACCTCGAACGATTGTTTTGTTTCCTTTCTTTTTCCCTCGACGGGGCTCGAAGAGCTCCGGGTACGATATTATTGCCGCAGCATGGATATTCAAACGTGAAAGAAGCAAGAGAAGCGAGAAAGCCGTGCGAAGGGTGCATGACATTTGATCTTCGCGGAGAGGGTAGAAAAAAAAGATTTCGGGATAAGATTGAAGTGGGAAAACTCTTCGATCTCGAGGAAGTAGGAGAGAATACAGATCACATACCTAAATGGAGGCTACTCGAGATGGAGAACCGGGAAAGACTGGCCAGCTGGGATTGATCAAAGAGTTATACAGAGCACAAAGACGCTGCCGAGACTGAAGCTCTCGTCTGCTTTGTGATCCTTCGCTGTTAGAAAACAAGAAGCAAGAAAAGCAAAGTCGGAAAGGAAAAAATTGTGGTCACGTTGACCGAACCGGAATTTGGTATCTTTGTGAGCGTAGCGTAAGAGAGCGAAAAGAGCAATGACGATGGATCTGATTAAAAAGGGAAAAAAATTATGAAAGCGGTTTATAAATTTACTTGGGTCAATTCAAGATTTGAGAGAGGGAAAAAAGTTTAAAACAGAATAGAGACCTTTTTTTCTTCTCTTTGGCAGGATAAAACTATAAAACCAAAGGGAAAAAAGGGTACAATCAATATAAGGGTATTACTACTATTATTATATAAACTGGGCCTCTTCTCGGTGAAATGGGGAAAGGAAACACCAAGTAGAAAACAAGAATACTCGTGGGTTTAAAGGAAATGGCCACCAGATATATTCGGTAGCCCAAAGAACAGAAAACCCTTGGAGGGGGGGGGGAAAGAAAAGAAAGGAATGGAAAGAAAAAGCACGGGTAGAAGAAGAGAGAAAGCGAGAAAAAAAGGACTTACAAAACAGAAGTACCCCAGAACCTGACCAGGAGAGAAGTACTAGTAGTGTATGCGTTTGGCAATAATAATAATGGTTTCCATAAAAGAAAAATAATTCAATGGAAGGAAGGGAACGGAAGTCCCTTGGTGGTGGATATATCCGTCAACTTTTCCTTTCAAGAACCTCTTTTTTCTTCTACTTAAAGAGGCGATCGAAAGATTTGATGATGTTATTGGTTCTTAGGGAGGAACGGAAAAAAAAAAAAAAAGGCAGAGTGGTCTAGCGTTGGACCCGTCCAATTGCTCTGTTTCTGTGTCTGTATAATTCTCAGCCCAGCACTTGCAAGGAAAGAAGCGGGGAAAGTTGCCGACAGACAGGAATAAAAAGGCTAGGAAGGAAGAAGAAAAGGAAAAAGGAAAGGAAGAAAAAAAAAAAAAAAAAAAAGACGTGCGGGTGCAAGGCCAGTTGCGGTTGCGTTCGTGGAGACTTGTACAGATAGGGAGAAGATAAAAAGTAAGATGCAATGAGGCGGCGGGCCCTACTAAAAGCGACAACCAGTGGGGAAACGGAAAAAGAAAGGGTGAGAAAAGAAAAAAAAAAAAAATATAGACAAGTAATAAGACTGAATAAAAATAAGTATTATTGAGAGAGAGGGGGAAAAAAATGGAAGGATAAGATCTCAGGAGAAGCAAAGGAAACGTTTGAAAGACGGTCGTCTGTCGCTAAGGAAATCCAGTTCTTCGTACTGTTTTACCTCCACTTCGTTCAATTGATGTCGTTCCTTTTGGGCAATAATCGTTTGATTTCTACTTTTTCTACCGAAGAGCATACTATCGCGGTCTCTGTGAGAAGGCGACTTGGGTATCGAGTGTCGTTACGGTGGTTGTTTGATTTTGTCTTTAGCAATAGACTTGGATTCGAATGAGACTGTATATAAGCGTGAGATGTGTGTTACACAGGGGATATAAAATACTAGTATAGAAAGAATCGAGGACAATAATAACAATAATAATACAATACTTTTAAGGAGGGGAAATATAGGCACTTGATATAGCTGTATGTATCTAAAATGAGAGAGAAAAAAAAAACGTCAAGAAGATAATAATAATTACACTTATATAATTATATATACTAAGTAAGCGTTATGATGTATTATTATATAGTATAAAAAGTTTCCCCTTCTTCTCCATTTGCTTTTTTTTCTCTCTTCTTTTCTTCTTTCTTTTTCTTCTTTGCTTTCTTCGTTTCTTTCCCTTTTCCCTTTTTCTTTTTTACCTTGTTTATTCCTTATTATTACGATTCTGGAGATCAATAAAATAGAATAAAATAAAACAGAGGATAATGTTCCTTGCTAAACTCTCATTGGAATGTGGGTGTTTGATTCCGGGGATGACAAGCTAGGGCCCTTGATAGGTGTGCGTGCGTATATAAACCGAGATTCATATAGAAAAGAAGAAGCAAAAAAAAGGGAAAAAATGGAAAGGGAAAAAGAACAGGGAAATGGAAAGAAATAGAAAGAAAAAGAAGAAGAAGAAGAAGGAGAAGAAGAAGAGAAACGTGGGGGAAATAAAGATAAGATTATGAGGAAAGTGCCAAAGGGTCGATACTTTGCCAGGAGGCGCTCATGAACGTGGGGTGGCGATTTGGCTATCGAAGCCGTCCTTCCTGAGGAAAGGCAACAATAATGATCAAATATCACACCAAAGCCATGAATAACTCAACTGACTCAACTGACCTTTTTCAAGATATAAAACACTCTTCTCAAATAAAAGAAAAAATATTCGTTCCGGGGGCCGTTTAGAGGGAAATTCCGGGCAAAAATAGGTGCGAGAACCAGCCTCAGCGAGTCCTGAAAGCACAAGTCTGTATCTTGGCGAGCGATTAATACAATGATAGATAGTTGACGGCCATCGCTTTCTAGTCGTTGAGAAGACTCGAAAGCACCGATTGTCTCGTGAGGATTATACTTACATTCGCCTGGCGGTAAACAGAGGAATGATATAATATAGGTTGACCTCTCTCAATAAACCCGTCAACATTCGGCTCGGCTTTGATATAAGACTGCTGGAGCTAGACTTCCTGACTTCCGATGCTTTTTTTTTTTTTAAAAAAAAAAGGGAATCTCTTTGTGGATGGATATATTGGTTGCGTGGCCAATTTCGAATCAATACCGAGAGGGTTGAGTCCTTGATACTCTGTCTGTGGATTTGACAGGCGTCTAAGCTGTCCTACTTTCATCGGGTGTGAGATAATAACATCCTCTACAAACAGATAAATTTTAGGCTAGCGACGAAGGTTAGTTGTCCAGCCAGTACGTTATATACTTATATGAGGCTAAATATAGAGGGAGAAGACACATGTTAAAAAAAAATAAAATAAAATAACCAGTCCGAAAAAATAGATAGGCACACAGACGGGGAAAATATTACAACAATTCACCATGGGAGAGCCCCTGTTCTTTTAAGCGGCAGTGGGATCATAATTCAATAAACCAATTACTTGCGAAGATCACTCCCCGTACTTAGTATTAGTAGTCTGTAATATCATCCCCGTACAGCAATTTATAATACGTATTGCTTATATATTATTACACAAAATATTTTTATATATCCACAATGAGACGAAATACGGGTCGCCCACAATAACAACACTTCTTATATTCCATTGTTACGCGGACGATGGTCAGACTATTTTCTCGACACTTCAAACTGGACTTTGGATCCAAGGGGAGAGTTTCCTTGACGAATGCAGGTAAGGGAACAGTCAACCGAGTTACGGAGGCTTGCGAAAAAAAGGCTCGATAGCACAGAATTTGATTATTTCTTTAATGTATTTCAAACCTCTAAACCACGCATGCCGAACAGCGCCCGGTTATTCTTGCACTTATAATCATGAAAGCAAAATATAGGTACATATAACGGAATAAATGATATAAAAGATAATTACTAAATTCAAATAAATTATTAAATAAGCTTAAAAAAAAAAAAAAAAAAAAAAAAAAAAAAAAACATAAGTCGCTTTGATCGCGCCTTCTCTTTCGGCATATCGTAGAACAAATTGCCTCTACTTTAGCTAATAGTGGATGGAAAATAGTGTAGGCTGTTTAGTTAGCGGCTGCGATAGTTTCTTAGTTACGGATGGCGTACTTGGAAACGCTGCCTTATGATTTGGCAACTGCTTTTCTTGGTGTGAAGGAGCTCGCTTATAAGGCAAGGCGCAAGAAAAGATTTTTTTTTTGAATTTCCATTTCATCTTTTCCTTCCCGTCTACTCGGCATTCGGGCACTACGCGTCGCGCTAGAGGGGGAGCGAAACACCACTACTAAAACGTATTTCTTGCGAATGTTATAACGTTAGAACGAGTGGGTTTGAGAAAAACCAAATCTTAATCCTCGAAATGCTTCATATAGTAAGCAAAACACGGTTCAAAAGGTGGCTGAGAGTATCAAGGGACCTGACTGAAAATGTTTGGATTTAGGAAAATCATATCTGAGCGGCGCATAAGAATCGCGCAAATGCATGGACGTTACATACCCGTTGTGCTGTTTCTTCTGGCACCATGCGGGAAAAAAAAGCATCGGAACTGGAGCCGGCTGAGTGATCTCGCTGGAATGGGAAGTGAAGGAAGTATAAAGCAACTTTTACCGGAGGATAAAGAAACCATACAGTTTTAGACGACTAGTATCCCAAAGTTCAAACTGCGGCAGAAGGATGATCGATCCAATGGTCCCGAAGTGTTTTACCTTATTGCGCATTGAGCACAACCCCACACGTCGCGGAAACACCTGGAGATTCGAATATATTGTAATAGCCTCAAAACCCGCCCTCTGTCACCCGGCTCCAAGGGAAGATTAGGCTCGACATGAATGAATTCGGACGCAATGGACCTGAAGGCGCCAAGTCAAATTCATCTGTCTGAGTACGTATACCGGCTTGGCTTGACTGGTCAACACAAATTTTGAGGCCCGGAGCAGGCACCTCATCATCGAAGCTGCCTTGGGTCCTGTCTTAGCTTGTGATCACCGCCCAAGTTTCCTTCCTGTGTTTCTGATGAATGAAATAGGAATGCAGGCTTTTTTTTTTTTTTAGCTCAAACTCGTATTTAACGTGGCGTTGGTCACTGACATGAAGACATAAGTCTCCGAGTTTTATTTTGACTTGTCTTTTGCGTAGATTTAGATCTCTAGCCTTACTTACTCATTTAAGACGGACTCCGCCTAGACGTCTCAAAGCTTGTGGAATATAATAAAGTAGCTTGCAAATAAGTAGTAAGAAGATCTAACATGAACCCTCCAACACCTCCAGACTTGAACCCTCTCTATTCGGAAGAGAGAAAAAATTGAAAGAAAAAAAAGAAAAATATAAGCACCCCTCCAAACGCTTGGGGTGTGAAATCTGGAACCCCCATTGTTTGGAGTCATGGGCGATGCCCCAAAGACTGCCAGTGGACGGGATCAGGGGAACAGAAAACACTTTGAGTCCTGTTCGTTTGTGCCTTTCGCAGTTATATTCTTCCCATATTCGCAATATGGAGTGACATGTAGCTGTTTGTGATGGATATTCTTAAGTAATACTGACGATTATATTACACAGGCCAGGAATCGATAATCTGTCCGTGTGAGAACGCAGTCATCAATATCAACTAACCTCCTCAACTTGAAGTGTGGGATGAAGTTCAGCGCCCCCCCCCCCCCCCCCGAAGATTTCGGACGATTCGGAGTCAGTAAATCGTCGATGTTCTGAATTGAACGAACTCTGCGCAAATATATAGCATGTCAGGAGCGGGGCCTGCATCGGCATTTGAGCGAGGTGCGCCAAGTCCTTCTTTTCCTCATGAGTAGCTATAGTGTACCTACATGATCTTGGACGGATGATATTATTCCTCACACCTTTCAACTGTTCTTTTATTTATTTATTTATGTATTGCATTCATTATCTGCTTCATTTACTTCTTTCAAGATCTAATTACGTCTTGAGTCGTCGCCGGCGCGATCTCTTCTGCTGTTCAGAATGGAACAAAAACAAGAAAAATGAGAAAAAAAATAAATAATAATAATAATAAAATAAACAAACAATTCAGTATAAACTGACGGTGTTTGTCTAAGCTGAAAGCCAGCATTCACTTTCCCGCGCGACCGATAAGAGCGAAACCCATAAACCCTAACCCTGGCGGCGGCCATGTCCCGCCGCCGCCTTGAGGGTCTCAGTAGCAGGTCAACCCTGGAAAGCTTGCGAGATGGCTTTCCACTTTCTCTCAAATATATGGATTTAGCCCAAATGTTCAATTAACAATAGCTTCGAAATGTCCATTAGATCCCAGCTTCGAATGCCTGGATTTTAATGATTCGATCTTTCCAATCGGATGGTGTGAAGAATTTTCGCAGACGGCTAGCGATTCTTGCATTATTCTATTTTATTTATTTCTCCCTTTCCTCGTCAGTTCCAGATTGTTAAAAAAATTCCTGGCGTTGGTCTGGCCTGAACTGGCCAGGAGATGGCGAGGACCAGGAATCACTTCCCGCCCCATGTCTTGCAATTCCAAGTCTTACTGTCTCCAAGGTCAGCGAGAGGAAGCAAAGCATGCAGCCACATTTATATCATCTTTTTTATATCGACTAAGCCATAAAGACCCAATCCCACTTTCTCTTTCATAGTAGTTGTTTGCCCTTTTATAGCATAGGTAAGAAAAAAGAAAAGGAAGGAAGCCTTTTTTATTCTTTCTCTAATTTATTTCCCACATCTACTATCAAATCAGAGGTCAACTAGCTCTTGACTGAGCCGTTTTTTGATAGGCTATGTACTGAGCGGAAGCTTCGTCACTGGTAAGATCAGATATATTCACAGAATTCCGCGCTGTTATTTTTATTTTATTTTATTTTTTTTTTTTAAAAAAAAAATCCGCAGCTTTGAGGCCCCTCTTGAGATAAGGATGCACGTTTATCCATCTACCGCGGGTGTTACCGATGGCCGAAGACGGAACCTATGATGTGATCGCGCTCGCAAACGCCACAGCTTGGCCTTGGATAGATTGCGCCAGAAGATGTCCCGTTAATGGTATTCAGCCATGCGGCATACATCAGTCCAAGCTGTTCTCGTTGGTGAACAGATGCCTATTATTCGCAAGGGTCTTTCGCAAAAAGCCACGGAATATTTTCGAAAATTCTGTTCGTTCTATTCGATGCTCGATTTTTGCTGACTTTCATTTTATATCAAATTTTTTTTGTTTTGTTTTGATATTTCAACTTGATCTTCAGGAAAAAAAAAAAAAAAAAAAAAAAAAAAAACAGCTTAATTAAGCTTTCTTTGAAATCCAAGATGATCCCCAATATGGACATTTTATTGCTGGAGTCGCAGCTGACGGGCGTTCGGAATGCAGATCAACAGGGCAATCTTTTCAGACTAGAGCTTCTGCTTTTTGCAGTAGTCAGTATCTCATCGCGATCATGGCGTGCATGGCGCGAGTCGTTATTTTGATCCCCATTTGCAGTATTGTGACCGTCATCATGACTTCGGTTTCATTTTTCGCTCGAATCTTCTTTTTCATATGCCTTTAGAACACCGTTTAATACGCTCGAATAAACAAAACTGACAATCAACGGATGCTCTCCAGTATCATTTCCCGCTCCTTGAGGATTAACGTATCGAGTATTCGAATATCCTCAAATTTTCATGTGAGAAGTGAGTACGAATGCTGTGTTGATAGCTACATTAATATCCGATTCTTTTAATCTCCATACGAATCAAGGTTAAGTAGGTGAAGGATAATGCTTGTTTCTTTCCCACTCACGATCTTCCCTTTTCTCCAGCTTTTGAAAAAATCCTGTTCCGTGTAATAGGCATCCGAACATCTGATTTCCTGCCCATATAACAACAAACGGCGCATTATCGTTTTCCGCCTTACAGCTTCACATTCTCAAAACGACATTTTACTTTTTTTTTCTTTTCAGTTCTTGCCATGCCGTTATGGCATCCAAGAAAAAAGGCGCCGTTGCGCAAACTTTTCCTCTTTCATGGTATTAAAAAAAAAAAAAACCTAGTCTGGGGACTTCCCAGCTTCGCCCGACCAAAGTGAAGTATGGTAGGACAAATTTCCTTCTCAGTTTTTTGGAAAAATACCTCGTTGCGGTATTCGCACCTTCCTAGCTGAAAGTAGATCTAGAAGGAACCGACGTCCGTATTTGTCTCTACCGGTATAATGCATGCATGCATGCAGGACATATCACTGGACGGCAGAGAAGAAGATGAGAGAGAACGGATTGTTATTGTATGCGATTCGGTGGGGTTTCGTTCTGGTAAAGTATAACTAGCGAGTTATTTTATAGGTTTTGTGCAGCTCGCTAGGACAAAACTGAAAGGAGCGAAATGCGAGCGGGAAGTGAAAATTTTTTCTTTTTTTTTAAAAAAAAAAAAAAAATAAAATAAAAAGTCCTCATACGTTCTAAATAATCATAGATGGCAGTATACTGGACAAGAAAATCCTTACAGCAATGTCATTCTTGTTGTGTTCCTTAGCTTAAAAATCAGAGACCCGCTTTTCATGTACAAATTCCTGGTCAACATTTTTGTGTTCTTTTAAGCTTCTGCAACCGTCCCGAGACCCATTTGCTTTCTTTTTAAAAGGGAAGCGTTGCGAGGAAAGTTTTGCAGTTGAACCGAGAGTAAGCGGGTGTCATTATCCGTTTGCGAAAAAAACGGGTTGATAGCAAAAATCATAAACGTTTCCGCTATGCATATATGGTATGATCGAGTGTGATATGATAGTTGCGTAGTACAATTTGGCAATTCAATTTTTAATATTATCAAGTAAGGATATTGTCCTCTACCCTTGTGAATGCTACTTATCTCGATGTAGACCACTATTTCTACAGAAGATATTTATCGAATGAAAGAAATGAATAGCTGGTTTGACTATTATATATATATTTTAAGCAAGAATAATGTTTTAAGACCGATCCTAAAGAAAACAAAAGACGGATGTGGGGCTTTCCCACTACTTTAAGAACTAATTTTTTTATCAAAGAAAATCCATGTGGGATATAATTGATCGCAGTGTAATAGAGAAAGCATTGTTGATAAATAAATAAGATTAAGAACTTAGAACCCCCATATAAATCCTGAGGGAAATGAAAAGAAGAAATATAAAGACGTAGGAAAAGAAAACGTAAGACGAATAAGGAATCTTGGCGCAAAGTGTCTGTTCTATGTATAACAGGACACCTTGAAGGGTAATAAAACGAATCAAACCATCGTACTGTATAATGCCGGTGTTAACTAACGCCCGGAAGAACTTTGGCGTGACCTATGGACAATAAAGAATACAGAGTGAATGTTACGCTTATCTCCTCTTATGGATGAAGTAATAGTAACTTTGGTTTTACGCATAGTATCTGTCGGGTGGCATTTGCTCATGTCAGTCGGCCGAGGATACGCATTGCCTTCCGGTGGAATTTCACTGGCATAATACTCCCTAGGGGTGCAGCAGCAGCAGCAGACCTCACATACCTTTGGTCTGGCCTAGGCACCTCCATGCGCTCATATTCATGGGGTGGTAAGGAGATGTGGGGGCGGATACGGTAATCCCTTTCCCTGTACACCCTCGGGTGGGGTAAAACTTCGGGTTCAGCGGCATACCTAATGGGTCTGTGAGTCGCTTGCTCGCCACAGCAGGCCTTGCGGCGGCGGCTGCTGTGGCGGTGGCCCTTGCTGAGGAGCAGATGGCTGTGGTGGTGGTTGGTGTTGCTGGCGAGGAGATGGCGGTAAAGGCGAAGCCTGCTGCTTTGGATGTGGTGCTGCTTGCGGAGGGGGCCTATCGTAGTAGACAACTTCTGGGTGCTCGTGTCTGGCCTCCTAGACTCGTAATAGACTACACGAGTTGGCGGAAGAGGCTCACGATCGTGAACGTAGACTGGTCTCCCATGTGGCGCCTGAGCGGGATGATACTCGTATACAACCCGAGGAGGCGGTCTTGCATAGACTTTGACGTATTCTGGACTACCGGGACGTCTAATTACAGACCCAGAAGCCCTGTAGTCCTCTGGGTGATATCTGACCGGCGGTCCATATGTATCTCGAGGGGGCGATCTAGAACGTGAGCATCTCTCGTAACGAGCTCTGGCGTGCTCTGGTGGCGGGATCTCGACCTCCGCGGTGGCATCCTGCGCGATCTCATTTCTATATCTCATATGGAGCATACATGTCAGCAATCGGTTGAGGAGCATGATGGAGAGGAGGATGAGGCCCTGGTTGTTGATGAGAAGGTTGATCAGCTGGTTGCTGTTGACCCGGAATGTGATGACTTTGCGGGGGTTGATGCGTGGGGGGAGGCGGCAAGTCATTTGGATGTGGCTGATGGGCGGGAGGTGGAGACTCGAATCTTTGAGACAACGGCATCCGGGGATCCCGCTGGCGGAACTGGATGAGGTTGTCCATGTACTGGCGGACGAGAGGGATGAGAGGGAGGAGGGCGGCGTGCATAATGATATCCGGGGTCGTAGTAAGGATCTTCAACGTAAGCATAGCGTGGACCGCGATGATATGGGTAGTCGTAAGGATGGTGATATTCGTATGCGGGATGTATCGAGGGAGGAGGCCCGTACACGACTTCATATCCAGGATGGTGAGGCATATATCTAGAGCGTCGCACCGCGGGATCGTAATAGACTACGTCTTGAGGATAGTAGCGGGGACGTTCAACGAGATACTCAACCCTAGGCACCACATGCGGCTCAGGTGTTGGCGTTGGACGTGGTATAGTCATTGTCGGCGAATCAGGTGCCTGTTCCTTCTTGATCTGAGGAGGCTTCGGTGACATTTTCGAACGAGGAACGGTTGGACGTTGCCAGCTACCGTCAGATTTCTCCTTCCTGCATTGCTCTTATCATCGTCGTCGAGGATAATGATAGTTTCGGGTAGCTGCGTCGCCAGTGGTGCAGCACGCTTGGGCACCGGTTCCACAATTCCGCCACCAGCCGATGCATGAGATCTTGAGCTTTCGTCAAGAGGGCGAGCACGCTTCTTAGGAACAGATGAGCTTGCACTCCCAACGCTAGGCGCGTCTGATGAATGTGTAGAAGAATTTGACGATAAATCATGGTTGCCTCGGTCAGGAACTGCCTTTTTTGGAGTTTCACGATCGCGGTGTACGTCATCTCCTTGAGGACGACGACCCGAGAAGGAAGGCTTCCTTACTTCCCGATTATTCGTACTTGTTCTTCTCTCGCGCTTGTCCTGATGCATAGGAGCATCGTTGCCTGTTCGTTTCGCATCATCAAATGACTGTATGTACTCGGGCGGAGAATACAATCCCTCGGAACTAGCCCGTTGACTTTCGTCCGGACGCGTAGAGGCGTCGTCGTTCGAGGGAGTCTGCATTGCGTTATAAGGCGGCTGATCGTCCTTTGTTAAATCCATTGCCGCTACCGAACTCGCGTACATACTCCCATCTCCTAAAGTTAAAGGTAAACTTACCTTGATGCCCCCAGGAAGCGGGGGTAGCACCCCATTCGCTATTTCTTGGGCCTTCTCGAGTAACAAGCCTACATCGAGAGCGGGGTCCAGGACGGGGTCCCCAATACGCATTTTGCGCGTCTTCCAGTCATCGAGCTGAGCTTGTAAGTTCATTTCAAGCCGCTTCCGTTCTGCATTGACAGCTTCACGCGCTCCAACCGCAGCATCTTTAGTTGCTTGAGCTGCGCTGATAGCGGGCTTCTGTTGAGGCACAAGAACCTTCTTATCAGTGATAATGCTTGTTGGCTGGATGCTCTGAGGTGGTTTTGTTAGCGTTTGATGTTGCGTTGAGGAAAAACGCCTTTTGAAAGGCTGGGGAAGCATCCGTGCGGCAAGTTCTTGCTGCCGACGGCGCTCCTGATTTCGCATCTCCTGGTCCACAGCTGCCCCGACACTTTCTTCCAGTGCCCTCCGCTCTTGCTCTTTCTTTTCAGTTCAAGACGTTCGCGTTCCCGTTTCTCTCGCTCTTTACTTTCTCGCAGCTTTTCCCGTTCAAACCTTTCCCTTTCCTGTCTTTCTCGTTCTTGCCGTTCCCTTTCTAGCCTTTCCCGTTCTTGCCTTTCTCTCTCTAACCTCTCTCTTTCTTGTCTTTCTCTCTCTAGCCTTTCTCTTTCTATTCTTTCTCTTTCTACTCTTTCTCTTCCAGTCTCTCTTTCTGCAACTCTCCTTCTCTTGACGCTCCCTGTCGATCCTTTCCTGCTCTCGTTTCCGATTTTCACGCTCGCGCTCAAGCTGGGCCTGCTGCTGTTCCTGTTGCCTCTGCTGCATTAATTTTTGTAGGTGTAGCTTTTGCTGTTGTAATTCCCGCTGCTGGGCTGCAAGCTGCGCGGGGGGTGGTGGCGGTACCGAAGAAGGTTGCGGAGGCGGAGCGAATGGAAGAGGGACAGAAGCCATTTCACTATTAAGATTATTCGGGTACACCTGGATTGGCTGCGGTTTAAAAGGCACGGAACTGGGGGAGGGATTGGAACCGGGGTAGCGGGCTTCGAAGATGGCAAGCCGTTGCCCGACATCGCCACCTTGGGCTTAGGCTTATACTTAGCATGCTGCCCGGAAGATATCATCTCCCTGAGCTGGACGATCTTCTCCAGCTCGGCATACTCGTCCACCGGCTGCCGTTGAGGCGCCATCCGGCCGTTCTCAAAAAATGCGGCCTGGGCGGACGCCATTAAAGAATTCTTCTAAAAAGAAAAACAAATAAATAATACTCTCGGATGAAGCTGATTCTTTATTCAGGATTGAACACGAGGAACTCTTCTCTTAGTTGCTTTTTGATGGTGTTACTGTTGTTCTCGTCTTATCCATGTATAGATCTCTCGAAGTAGCGATAAAGCCGACGCCACCTCGTTTCTACTGTTTTTTTGTTATTTTTCTATTCTTCTTTATCCTCTTGAAGCGCAAGAGGGAAGAGTTTATATGATATGGGCATCAAATATTAGATGTTGTTCGCGCTTTATTTTATCGTCGTCGAGAATCTGTCAAGTGAAATGATGATTAGGTGAGAGAGAAGAAAAAAAAAAAAAAAAAAAGTCCAGTGGTTTCTTGAACACAGCAGAGTCTCACTTCATGAAATACAAGTCGGATATAGTCTGTAATCAAAGAACTGCTCGTCTCGGTCGGGTGTTACGTTTTTCCCCCTGGAACCCTCAAATACTGTGCTTCAAAAAGCCCCGCAACAAACGCACTGTTGATAGTGATAGAGGACTGTTCGGAGATTTGACGATATGCCTACGAGGGAAATCAAAGGAACGAAAAAAAGGGGGCCAGGATTCGTAATCACGAGAGTGTTTAATGATGAGCGGAAGATTTTTTTTAATTTTTTTTTAAAAAAAAAAGAAAGAAAGAACCCAGAAGGAATGATTGTTTAAATAACGCGACTCCCTTGGTCGCCTTCTCGATTAATAATAAGAATCACACTCGCACTTTGTCTCCGCAAGGGTGTAAGCAAGCATCTGTCGTTGTTCTTAAGAGAAGGAGAAATGCTTTGTTTGCTTTGATCAAGAAACGAGAATGAATGAATACTGGAGATGTAAAAGTAAGGATAATAACGGCGAGAAGTCTTTTAACCCCTCCAACCTCAGGTAAATATTTCGTTAATAAGGGAGGATGGTTTATTTTAAGCGTTTCCTTTTTTTTTTTTTTTTTTTTTGTAATCTATAAAGGAATTTTCAGGTTGGGTTGGGGTTTTTATTTTCTTTAAAAGGAAGTGGGTGTCGTTTATGCAGAAAAGCGCCAAAAAAAAAAAAAAAAAATAAACAAAATTTAACGTGCATGTTTTCCGTTACTGTTTTGTTCGTGAGAGTTTCACTCGGTAACGTTCTTCGAACGAAATATATAGCAGTGATGAAGAAATTAAATTAAATTGAAGCAAAAGCTTGTTCGGCTATCTCCGGTCGGCAAGATTGAATTATATATCTCGTCAATATCAACAAGACTTATAATATATCCCAATATTTCCTAAAAGAATTGAAAGCATCCTACTCTTTATCTTAATCATGACCGAGTACGTTCTCTTCTTTGACATAGACAATTGTGTAAGTTATATTCTACTCTGTTTTTTCCAATATATATACAAAATGACTAAATAATTAGGTGTTGCTGCTGTACTCATTAAAGCTATACCCTCGCAGCTACAAGATACACGATCTTATGCACGTCCTTATAGACAAATACTTTGAGGAACACCTGCAGCTTACTCCCGAAGATGCGTAGAGCTGCACCAGCGCTACTACAGGGAGTACGGTCTTGCGCTCGACGGCCTCCTCAGGCACCACAAGATCGATCCGATGGAATACAACAAGAAAGTCGACGACGCTTTGCCATTGGTTAGCTTGCCCCCCTGCCTGTCTGTATTTGCTAGTTATCTCGTAGCATACCAAAAAAAAAAATGCTAAAGTGGATCTACGAAGATGGGGTGGACGGTATTTTAACTGGGCGCACAAAACAAACAAAACAAAAAAAATCAATAAATTATATAGGAAGACATCTTCAAACCAGACCCGCAGCTGCGCTCCCTCCTCCAGTCGATCAACCGCGACAAAGTAAAGCTCTGGCTGTTCACAAATGCATACGTAACCCACGCCAAGCGCGTGACCACGCTCCTCGGCGTAGCCGACCTCTTCGACGGCCTCACGTACTGCGACTATAACTCCCCCGATGCTGATCTGCAAACCCAAAATCGAAATGTTCGAAAAGCCATGAAGGAGGCGGGGGTTACGGATAAATCGAAGTGCTTCTTCGTCGACGATAGCAGGGCAAACTGCGTGGGTGCGACGGAGTTCGGGTGACGGCCGCGCACAAGTTAGAGGCGGACGATCCGGAACCGGCGGAGCGGGCGTCGAAGTATCAAATTAGGGATCTGATGGAGCTTAGGGACGTGTATCCGCACCTGTTCAAGCGGAAGAGGCGGGGAAGAACCTAACGGGAGTGCTTAAATGATAATATTTCGGTAGTAATGATGCATGTCGTCCCTTTTATTTAGCCTTCAGTTTTAGATGCCGCTGCTAGCTTGGCTTGTACGAATAAGATTTGCGTGCCATTGGAGTCAATGTTCCCCCATTTACATTAATCACCAAGATATAAATACCAGAATAAGATGGGGTATTATACCTAGCATCTATCTCATATAGCTACAGACTTAGATAAAATAGCAATGCTTGACCGAATTAGGCCTACATGATACTTAAACTTCTTAAAAACTTAGATATTAGTGCACGTTATATTAGATTGCTATGTAACCCGGAAACTATCCACGATCTACATGAAGTCTTAACCGTACATCGAGCTTGATTACTTATATTTATAGGATATAATATACTAGACCCTTTTATAAATTAAACAAGACAGAACTCCGTGCTCTCAGAAAATTATTATATGCTAGAATAAAAAGAAGGCAATTCATGCAAAATGACTCAAAACCTTAACAATAAACCAATATCACGACATTGTCCTGCCACGAGTCTCTTGTATCATCCCGTGATCTTCCTGTCTAAGCTGGCGCTCCGCGATGAGCTTGACGAATTCGACGACGAAGACTTGAGATGGCGTTTCTCGTCCACCGACTCGCCGCCGCGAGATTTTTCGGACAAGTTGGAGTCCATCGAATCCTTCTTGTCGCCGTTTTCAGACCTGCTGTCGAAGAGCACTTCACGCGGGCTAGGACCAGGTGAACGAAACGCTTTACGTTTTCAGCGGCCCACGACGTCCACGAGGATAGGTAAGAGCTTGACTTTGGTCCGTTTTCGTTGCTGGGTGTACCCGGGTCTATTGAAAAATTGCGACGGCGTTAGAAATTACAGTCCCTTCGTATCAAGGATAAAACGAAGTTGATGTACTTACTAGAACCTTGCCGCTCGTTTTCCTCCGCGTTAGTGACAATCGACGGCGGTCTCGTTCTCGACATCTGCCGTTCGATTTCCGCGTTATACTTTTCCATTTCCTCCAGCTGCTTTTTCTGCTCCTCTTTTTGCTTCCGCTGGTTTTCACGCATTTGCTCCAGGTCGTTCCAGAAGTTCGTGATGGCGCCAGAGACACGCCTGGAGCTACTAGCCAAGGTTTTGGCAACGGCTTGCTTTCCAGCGTTCACCTTTTCATCAATTTTGAGATCCGAAACGTGTCTATTTGTAGATCAGATTAAAAGTTTGGTAAGTGATCTGTCTGCGCTATCTTCAAAGGCGTAGGAGGATTTGTGAGGCTATATACTGAGTAACACGTCGGGTAACATCGTCTAAGGTCAAGCCTCCGGCACAGACGTGTCGAGGAAGAATTACATCAAAGATTTCCGGTTCTGTGAATGGCTATTAGCAAACTGAAGAAAAGGGCAATAAGAAGCGGCCATTGCTAACCAGTGAATTTCTGGAAGATTCTATAATTTTCGGTCGTCTTCCAGCTGTGAACCCAGTCCAAACCAAAGTCCGAGACGGGATCGCCATCTGATATTGGATGTTAGTGCTGAGATCATACACAAGTAGCATTAATTTTGAGTAGAGACTCACCAATGTCTGCCAGGAGCATCCCGGACGATCCTTGATGCTTCTGCAGGTATTCGGAATACTTCACCGACGAGAGCAACGCCAGCATGTATTCCTCGAACTGAAGGCGAATGAAGTCTTCGCTTCCAGTAAAACCCATGGTCTTTGGTCTCGTAGGATCGTCTTTGATGAAGAAATGGTTAGTGATTATAGCCCTTCTTCAAAACAAAGCCGACATGAATTTCGCACTGACTCTCATCCCAAGTTTCGACGACCGTCTGTGTTAGCGCATCTATCCATCTCCGATCCGCAGCCGTTAATGCTAAAGCAGATCTAAGCGATGACGACGAAATATTTACGCTCGTATCGTCCAGCTATTGAAATAAAAGAATTTATAATCAATATTTCCAGGCCTATAAATAACTAGCTAGTTTCTTCAACTTACATTTATCAGAATGTCGGCATACCGGTCCTTCTGCTGAAGCAGTAGCGAATTTGTGGAGCCTACGATGTAGGATTTCGTATTTTTGTCGGCCAACAGATCGAGTTGCTGCAGCGGCGTATACGGTCCGAATAAACTACCCTGTTAAAGTATAAATAGTTGAGCTTTGCATGATCATGGTTATCACACCTAAGGAACATATTCCCTTCGCTCAGGTCGACGAACCTTTCCAAATATCTGAAGAGGGCATCCCATATACGCCAACAACGACTTTCTCTCGCTTTGCTTGAGAGAAGTAGCTTTGACAAGGCTATTTCGTAGGAATTGAGCTCCGGGTCACTTGCGTCCTGAAGGCTCTTGAGGAGCCCGGTATAAGTGAAACTAGTGCGAATTGGATCATGCACAATCTTTCACACGACATTGAACTGAAGAACATCATCTGTAGTTCGTTTTAGTGTCCAAGTTCAGGTCTAGGAGAAGAGAGGCTACGGTATGTTACGATACCTTCGGCTGTAGCAGAGCGCATTTGAACAGTACCAAGGCATTATATTTGAACGTGTATATAAACTGGCGCAGACTGAGCCCTAAAAAGGAATTCATCTCCAGGTTAGAGATCCGAGACATCGTATTACAATTGACAGGGTAAGCTTACCAAGGTAGAGTTCCCGATCATCCGACTCTTCTTCATGGTGTTTCGCTAAACTCTCGTGAAATCGCTGCACGGGGATTAGTACAACGACTATCCAGGGGTTGTCGTACAGGATGTAATTAGTCAAACATAAATAATACCTTGATAATCTCGAGTCATCGAAATCCCTAATTTAAAAAGAAAGTTGACGGTGAGCCACAACAAACCTTACAACCCTTCAATTTCAAAGATAATAACAGCCAGAAAAAAAAAATTACCTCTGCTCAAACCAAGCCTTCGTGACTATGGAAAGTCTCTCTTTCAGATTACCAAAATGCACGGGCTATCCGCAAGTATAACCACAGCCTTCTGGACCGTCGACCGCGTGACTTCCGCCGATCGTTTCTTAAGTAGGCGGGAATCGAGCTGCCTGGTACACGATATGCCGAACAGCGAGCTCGCCGGACGGTCCCCTCGGGCTTCTCTCTTGAGCGTGAAGTAACTAAAATCCTGTTCGAAGCTGTGGGAGCCGTCGCAAAGTGCCATGAAGGAGATAGAGGCCAGTCGTCGGGCACGCAGAGGTCGTTGGGGTCTTCATCGCTCCGAACCAATGTTCTACGTCGGGTCTCTGTTTTTTGTGCCGAGTGAGATGAATTGTTAATTGACGGCCCGAATTGAAGACTGGTTTTTTCTCCACGGAATTATCATATGATACCTGGCATGGTGAAATCCAACTATGGTCACAATTGGCGCGAAGGGGTCTTCTTGGGTTTCTTTGGCTCCTGCTGTTGCTCTGAGTTGATTCCTGGGCTGTTCCATGGGTTGGTCCTGGGGTTGTTGCTGCTCCTGCTCTGTTGCTGCTGTGCTTTCGCTCCTCTGCCGTGGAATCGTCATCGCGTGTGTGCGTTTTAAGACCACTTTTTGTTGCGGCGCGAGAAATATTGACCAAGCCGTAGACGTTAGTAGCTCCGGCGCTGGTGTGCTGAGATTCCTTCTATCTAGCCTGTGAGAAGTCACGAGGACGAGTTCGAACTTCTGAAGATACCTTAGGAGTTACGCGACTTATTTGCCGCAGAGAGTTTGTTTGTTTTTTTTTTTTTTTTTTTTTTTTTTTGGTGCATGTGATCAATCGAACGTGTCGTTCGAGATCAGAAGGATGCAGCGTGGCAGCTTCCCGTAGGGCTGAAATATCAAAAGGAAGAGCAGAATGTTAAAAAAAAGTTACAACCGAGCGATCTACGGTAAATAATAAGGGTGCTTACTCGTCGCAATTCAACATCGGTTAAGGAAACCCACATATACAAATATAGGCTTGTTCGCGATAAGAAAACGGAGCTCTATAGATTTTCCGTCTAGTACTGCTTCGGCGAATATCTAGACAAAAGCGCATCGGAATCGCATGTAATGGATCAATTCTATATCTTTAAACTTGTTAAAAGTAAAGGTAATATACAGTATGAGATAAAACAAAATATATAACACACATCATT
Organism: Pezizomycotina sp. ARF18; assembly: GCA_002224055.1. Classification (NCBI taxonomy): domain Eukaryota; kingdom Fungi; phylum Ascomycota; species Pezizomycotina sp. ARF18. Next base: position 65,463 of record AZLU01000220.1, read on the forward strand.
TAGTATAAATAATAATACCTAGAATACATCAAATATCATGACTATCCAAGATCGAAGCTTTTTTTTTTTTTTTTGAACATATTTTGCAAGAAATGAATACATACTTTGTTAGTGGCTGAAAAAAATATAAAAAAACCAATAAATATATATGTATGTATTGTTCATGTATTGTTGATAAATGCCAGCTTATCAACAAGCTTCGAAGACTTTCAAAGGCGACAAGAAGGGCATCCCACCCACACTTGATAGCTCTCGCCGCTATTGCGGACACTCTACTCTTCTCCTCAGTAAAGCCCAAGCAACCAGTATGAAAAGGAAAGAACAAAACAGAGGGAAAAAAGAAAAGAAAAGAAACCACTGTCATCATCTACTGGAACTTCATGTAATTATTGTAAATGCTGAAGTAGGGACCAAGGAAATCTCTTCCTAAGCAAGAAATGAAGAGCAAATGCAAAAGATTTGCTAAGACTCTTTTATAATATAGAATTAAGAATTTCCACAAAAAAAAAAGGGTAATGAGAAGCGGAAAAGAACAAAACTATATAAGGAAGTTTAAAGAAGCAAAAAAAGGAAGAGCGGTCGTGATAAACGAAAAAGACAAAAGCCGTGAATTCATTGCTTTGGGACTAAGAATATCGTGAAAGGACGTAGTGGACATGAAAGTTTTTAAAATAAGGCGTTCAGGAATAGATACTCTCTCCCAACTAAAGCTACATAAAAACTGGAAAGTCCGTGAGCTATCAAAAAGCACCACGAATGACCTTTTATAGAAACGAATTCATCCTTTCCAGTATTGATCCCAAGCGGTTATGTTCCTACCTGAGCCGCGAGTTGTGGAAAAGCTGTAAGAATATGAAGTTGAGATGACAATGCAAATGAGATTTGAAACGGATAAGAGCGACTGCGGGACAAGTTGAGATGGCCATCATGTAGTTGTGCTGGGTCTGTTTGGTCCACATTATGGTAGTCAAGGATCTCGGATACCTGCGATATTTCTTAGTGAGTTTACAAATAAACAGCGTCGGAAGATATATACTCACATCATTATCTTCCACGTGTCTACGGGGAGGTCTGCATCATTAAACGACCAATCAAATTTCTCCTCGGCCACGGTTCATCGGAGGGTCATGGTATGGTCCCAGATATTCGTGCGCTAATCCCTCCGCAGCGGATATCCGCTTCTAGGATCAAAAACAAGCATTTTCTCCAACAAGTCAATCGCTAAAAGCAATAGTCAGTAAGCGATCCTCTAAAAAATGAGTTCTTACGAGGTGTCGCTTTACCTGGCGGGTCTGCGTTCTTGAACTTCTGAGAAAGTGGGATGCGTTCTCTCTTCGGTAGAGACTGGACAAATCTTAGGGTCTTTTGGAGACGAGGAAAGGATTAATGTCAGCAAAACCAAAGTCCGCATTGAATAAAGATTTTCCGTTTGATGTTGTTATCTAGTAGCAATGGATCTAGGCTCCAGTGGGACGACGTACATTTTCACTGAAATAGTGTGGATAACATCTTCAGCGGGGATCCGAGGAGCTCGGTGATGATGGAGAACTGGTTAACGTGATCCTTTCCGGGGAACAGTGCTTCCCCTCGAGCATTTCGGCGAAAATACATCCGGCGCTCCAGATTCGACCTCGACGTCGTACTTTTGCCAGTAAGCATGATTTCCGGTGCGCGTAATAGCGTGTCGAGACATAGCCGGTCATTTGCGGATCTTGGATCCGCGCCAATCCAAATCGCAAATCTTGAGTCACAGTTTTCATTCACCAAAATATTGCTCGGCTTCAAATCTCGATGGACTACTCCAGCGGAGTGGACGTATTTCAAGCCACGCTTAAGAAAGTTAAAGGGAATCTGTCAGTTGCTGATCTTAATTGAATACCTGGTTCATCGGTATAAGGGGCACATGTGGGGGAAACGCCTTACGAGGATTTGAATACAAAAGTACTGATGAATTGTTCTCCATCAGAGGTCGAGAGGTCACAGACGGTGCAAGTCGGTCCCAAGCAGTTTGTGACGAAGTAACTATAGATTTAGGGCATCTGTTTTCAGTACGCGAAGACAGCATTATATGCATAAAAGTTGAAATACTCAAGAAGAAGGGAAAGGGGAGATATAGACTACATATCCTCTAGTGGGAAATGAAAATGTCGCTCAAGCTTATAACCTGAACAAATCGGGTCAGTTTCCGGCTGGGTGAGAAAAAGAAAAGAACAAAAGACGTCTTGAAGCTTGAAAGCCTAGTAAGGGAGAATATTCTTTTTTCATAGAAATTTACATTTTCATGTTTAAGGTGCAGAAGCTCAGCTCTCTGTAAGTTCGTTTGCTGAGACTGGTGTGAAGGGCTTCAATGATTTCTTGATTCACCGCCTGGTTCGTGAGCTGATCCTTCGCAGAGCTATAAAAGGAAGTAGGTAAGCATTCATTGCTGAAGCAAATTGTAAGAGATCAAAGTGGATACGACCAGACCAACCAAAAGCTCCATCCCAACCGTTGAGATCCGAGTACCTGAAGGAGGAGACATGATAATAAGTTTACGATCCTTCAGCATAATTCTCGCGCGATATCCTCTCTCTTTCGTGGAAGAAAGGACTTCGCGACGATGGACAACAAACCTGCTGGTATCTCGAAGGTGTTCCGAATATCTGCTCGAATGAATTCAGCCATTTTTGTTTCTTTTGAGTAATTCTTATTAGATCAAGCTTGAAGTGAATAATATATCACGCCTTCTTTGTCGACCTGAATGGTTGTTGAATCGAGTTCAGTGTTTCTCTCTTGTGTCTCTCTCCAGCACCTACAGCACCGTGTGCAAAAGGATAGATAGACTGGGATGTATGGTTTTTCTTAACGGAGAATTGGAAGTGGTGCAACGAAGTGGCTTTTTTTTGGGGGGGGATTAACAGCCGCTGCCGACCGTGAAAGAAAGTGAAGTATATTTACTTGTATCCGAAGAAAACCCTAAGAAAACTACTTCTCTTTTTGAGGCGTAGAAGAGGAAAGGACAGGAAAGTAAGAGGAAAAAAAATGTTTCTCAAGCAGAGAAAAAGAAGTAAGCAGCCGTAAGGAAGAAGAAGAGAAAGGAGACAAAACAGCTAAAAGGTTTTTTTTCACGACCTCCTATTTTTTCGCCTTATGGGAAAATCCCTTTTTTTTTTTTTGTTTAGTAGTAGTCAAAACAAAAAGTAATGAAAAAAGAAAGAAATAAATAAATATAGAGTATTAGTACATGCTTATTTGTGTAGCGGAAAGAAAGAAGTGTCAGTAGAGAGAGAAAGAGAAAGAGAGAGGAGCTTAATTTTCCAAAAAAAAAAAAAATGAACGTATGTTCGCGATCACCACACAAGGAAATGGATAAGGGGAAAAAAAGCCACAACGTCACGGGGGAAATGGAGAAATACTTTGAAAGAAAAAAAAAAAAAAAAAGAGCTTCACCTTTCAATGATTACAGAAGCTTCAATTATTTAAATATTGTTGCTCAATATCTGTCACTAACTACTAAATATCTATATATATATATATACAGCGGTTAATACAATTTCTTGTCGAGCTAGGCGATAATCGTATTCTGATTACTCTGTCATAATCTATCATTTCTCGCATTTCAATGGCTGTTTCTTTCCTCTCTCTTTTTTTTTTTAATATATAACCCCTCGACGCGTGATCAAGTAATAAGCCACATTGTTATGACAGCAGTTTTAAAATCAAATCAGGAAAGAGACAGCGGAATCTGAATTTGAAGCACAACTATTATTGCTTTGGTTGTCGCGAAGAAAGGTCCAGAAAAACTTCAATAAGTAACTATAATATACATCGACTACCTGCCTTCTGTATACCGTATATACCCTCAAACTTCTTGTCTCTGGACATATCACCTCTGATCAATAGCAAAGGCGGCCAACAAAAAAGAAAAAAAAAGAAAAAGAAAAAGAAACGAAGAAAATCCAATCGAACTTGATCGAAATCATAACTATTAATAGTTTTTGATATATTCAATTCAGACTTTGGACGGGGCGAGACCAAATCAAAGCTATAATATAAAAACTTACAGTTATATACAATAGCGAACATATATA